>PVKN010015968.1:0-18163 GCA_004027915.1 Capromys pilorides
AAAAAAAAAAAAAATCCTGGGCTCTGCTAAAAAAAGCAGAGATCATGTCTCTTTTTCTTGAACTAAGATTAAGGAAATTTGGGAAGGAATGGGAGGTTATTTTTAACTAGTAGCCCAAGTGATTCTTATCATCAGATTATTGAGAAACAGTTAAGTAATAACATAAAAGTGCTTTGCAGTAATATGGACCCTGGCTCCACAAATCCTATGTGATTTGGGGTAAATTAACTAGATATTTTGGGCCCAGCTTTCCATGTGTGAAAGAGGGGTAATCCTTGCTCTAGCGTTGCTGTGAGGATTCCATGGACAATGTAGAAAGCATACAACATAATACCCAGCTCATAGTTCAGTCCCTAAGTCTGAATTCACATATCTCATCACAGTGTAAGCCCATTGATGGGTCGCTTATTTTTTCTCCAGAAGTTTACCGTAAGAATAACTTATAAGGGTCGGCTGAATAGCTCAGCAGATTAAAGTGCCTGCAGTCAGGTGCAGGGGCCACGGTTTGATCTCTGGGCCTGCCTTGTTGGCCCTTCCTCCTGGGCGTGCTGAGATGACAAGGAAGACTGGATGTGGTAGCGCAGGCCTGTAATCTCAGCTTTTGGGAGGCTATAAACAAGTGGGTCACTACGAGTCCGATCCAATAGTGAGACCCTGAACCCCCTGTAGACCCTTTCCTAAAATACAATAAATAAATAAATAAATAAATAAATATTTAAAAAGAAAGGAAAAGAATAACTTAGAAAGTAAAATGCAGGTTAAAAAATTCAAAATTTAATTTAGTTAACATGTCTGAGGTCCTATCAGGTCAGGGACTCGAACATAAATGATGTCTTTGAATCATCAAAACAACTCCTCACCAGATACTATTGTGCCTTGCCTGAGGTTCAGAGATACTTTTGCGTGCAGTGAGAGCAGACCTAGATCTGTGCTAGAGCCTCAGCTCGGTGCGCTTCCTACTCTATCTAGCAAGCTTTGCCCCACCCCTGCCTGCTTTTAAAAGTAGCTTGCTTCTATGTCCCTGTTTGTGCATGCAAACAAATAGCTGTCCACGTACAAAGTAGAGTTAGATTTGTAGGGAAGCTACCTTACTTAGATAAGCGAAGTCATCTATTTTTATGAAAACATTTTCATGGAAATACTTTCTTATTTCATGAAAACAGTTGTATGAAGGTATTGTCTTCATAGGACTCAAACGTGCAGGGTCCTGCAGGTATTATAAGGGGAAAGCTTGCCAGCCGCAGGCAGTGAGGAACCCTGGGAAACCCTGAAGGCATCCCCTTTCCAGAGGACACTGCTTCTGCTTAGCCCTGGGCGAATGCCGCAGTGTCCAGTTGTGGACTCCCTACTGTCAAATCTTTGGTTTCTTTTAGGACAAGAAGAAGTGTAAAAAAAAGCTTTTGTGATATTTTCCAAGTTTGAAGCAGTGTGTGTGGAACTCACGAGCCACATCTGGCCTGAAGACTCCCAGTGAGCCATCCTGACCTCGTTGCCCTTAGTTCCCTACTGACTTCCTTGTAAACTGTCCATTGAAATGGCTCAGGGCTATAGTGAGCCCATGCAGGCCATGTCTTCACAAAAGACTCGGGTTAGAGGCAATGCCCTAGTTAGATTTGTGAACACTTCATGAACATGGTACAAGTGGAGAAGGCAACCATGCTGGCCTGACTAGTTCATCCTCCCCTTGTAATTCAATTCCTTGGGACATGAAGTGAGGAGCTGCTCCAGGGAGAGAAACACTAGGGACTGAGGACTTTAATGTACTTCCCTGTGTTGAGTTATGGCAATCTCCTTGCTTTATGGGTGGTCTTAGTAGAAAGCTGTAATGTTAGGATGCTGCTAGGGTCCTGCATGTGCGAAATATACTCTTATTAAGTGCCTGTTTTGTCTTGTCATTGTTGACTGTCAAACTTATGCCCAAAATGCACACTCATAGGACCTTACACTCTGAGGGTTGTGATTCAGTTCTTCTGTTGTGAGTCCTGATAATGTTGTGGTTTCTAACAAGTTCCAAAAAAATGCTGCTGCTGCTAGACTCAGAGACAGGAGAACTGCTGGGCTGCACTGTCATCTTAAGCTGGCTGCTTTTTGACCCTTGGAAGGGCTGCCACTATTTCCTGTGTTTCTACTCTAATGTGCCCTTGTGCAGGGCCAAATTCTGATCCTGGGCTTCAAATCCAAGTGCATGGAAAGTCTGAAGGTTACCTCTGTTTACCTTTCTAAAATATTTGACTTAGTTAAAATATTTGATTAATTGCTTCATCAGATTCAAGATGCCATTGATTGGATTGTAAGACACATCGGGACTTTGGATGCATTAAGAAAATATAAATTTTCAACATCCATACCAGACAATAAATTAAGCCTCAATTTTAGATGTATTTCTATGTGTTATGTGAGCTAAAATATGTTATATATAAAATTCAAGTGGGATGGACACATTTGAAAGAAGAATTCTAGGATGTCTTCTTTAAACAAACTTAAGGTGAAATTTAAGCAGCCCTTTCTAACTCTTGGTGGGAAAGACATTGCTGGCACTACGACCTATGTCTGACTTTGCCATCTAATTGAAATTTATTACTATATTCATCTTCTACTGCGCGAATGTGACCCTGCACTGCGAAGCCCTCACCTCTGAATGAATCTCCTTGTTTTATTGGATTGGTAGGGCTGCATACTTTTTAAATTGTTGAGCATGAGATTCACTTTGCCCTTAGTCAGAAAGGACATTTAGGATAAAAGTTCCTCAACTGTCCTAATCTGGACCTGTCTGTGTGGTACAAATTATTGCTAGTAAGGTAAGGAGACTTTGAAAATGAGGGTTTATTTTAGCAGGCATCTTCCTGAGTATTTACAAGGGTAACAGAACAGGTGGTAATTCCCAGTCTGTGCTCTCCACTTGTAACTGTTACAGAAAACCTGCTGAGTGTGAATATATATATATATATATATATATATATAATTTCTAGAAAATCACTGAGTAGACTCACACAGTTACATAAATACTGTACCTATAGAGATCTCTTTCTCCTGCCAAGCATGTGATAAGAAGCTGCTTTCCCGTTGGCACAGTTTAAAGAAAGAGAACTATGTTCCAAATCACACAAGAAATTCACAAGTGGACTCTGAGCCCAGGCTAAACCTTGCCTTGCCTTTGTCCCTGCAGTTAAAGGTAAGGGACCCTATTTGCATGAATCCAAGGGGTCATCTGGTGGGCGGTTGGGAGAGACTGCGGATGCCACAGGTCCTGACGGGTGGCAAAGCTGCAGTGCCAGCTCAGGAACAGCCCCTGGTGTGGCTCGTCATGCCTGACATTTGCTGACCTGAGAGTAAATTCAAAGAGCCACGTTCTTGGACTCCAAAGTTGAGCCATCCCAAAAGTTTGAGAGACCTGAGTCATTAAGGACTCAGACCAAGGAGGGCTGTTGTTCAACTGTGACACCGCATGGCAAGGTCGTGAGTCTTCATGCTAATTGGCCTTTCTCTGCCCATCAGCAAAAAAAAACCTCTACTCTAGACTGAATAATCCCTGTTGTGCGTGAAAAGTTTGTAGGATGGAGGGTCCTCACGCAGAGGAAGAACCTGGATTTCCTAGTGAGCGGTCATCTCCAGCTCCACCAATTGACTGGAGAAACAAAAGAGAGACGCTAGTGCTTATATCTAAGTTCTGTCTCAGTCTCTGTGGGCCTTGAATCCAACAAGATCTACTGTGAAAGCAGTCAGACTCTCAAGAAAATCACTCAAAGCCAGTTAACCCTATTCAGCAAATGTGGCTGTCATCGAGGCATCAAAACCTGAGACTGACAGTGGACTACAATGAATACAATTTCTACACTTAGAGAAATTTTCAAATTCAGTAGAAGAGGTGGGATCACAAAAGTCTACAATGTCCAGTTGTTATCAAAGCTGCCCTTTGTCCAGGTTGCAGGAGCATAGCTCTTCAGAGATGATATTTGATCTGTGATTGGGAGGCCACTTGGAATCTCTCTATGCAGAAAAGCAGAAAGGGGCCACAGAGATAGCTCAGCAGTTTAAGTACCTGCCTGGCACGCACAAGGACCCCAAGGGTCAATCCCCGGTATCACATGCCATGTTGGCCTTGCCCCAGGTGTGCCAAGCTAGACACCAAGACCGAGCATGGAGGTGCACATCTGTAAGCCCAGTGCTGGGGAGGCTGAAACAGGAAGATCACTATGAGTCCACACTGTGTAGTAAGACCCAGTGCCGAACGCATAAAATTAAAAAATAAAAAGAAGAAAAAATATTGGGCCCGAGACATCACAATGGACAAATTCATAGACATGTAGAAAAGGAGAGACTTTCTGAGTAGCTCACAGCTGATGGTGTGTAAATGGAGAACAGAATAGCATGGGAAAGGCCTATGCAGAGGCACAAGCCGGCGCCACCTTCTAACAGAGTTCACACTGTCAATGGCTATGCCGTCCTGAAGAGGTACGGGTGTGGCTTCTGTGCTGATCGCTTTTGGGAAGTCACTTGGGTAACCTGAGCTGTGAGTAGGGGTGAGAGAAAAAGATCAACGAAGTCCCCGCAAGCAGGAAAAGAGTATTGGGATGCTACATGCATGACACCACAAAGGAAACCGGAATGGTCTCCATATGCCGAATGTTATATGCCCTGCCCTCATGAAGGCTGAAGCAGAAGACAAGGAACACAGAGAACAGGGGTTTAGTCTTCTGTCATCCACCAGCCGATGTAGTTCTAAGTGTTGAAGATGTAGTTTCCATGGCTGCAGAAGCCAGCAATAGTGTGGGTGGCCGTCATGGACTGTACCTGGAGAAAGCTGTGGGGAGGACAGCAGGGCCTGTCTCCCACAGGCCAAAAAAGAGATAGATAAGAGTAGTGCTTTCAAATATATAACAAAAAAGCTTCAAACCATTCAGGTGTGTTTTGTATAACAGTATCACTACTGTACGAAAGTCAGTTTGGAAAGGCACCATAGTAATGTTTGTATGTATATTTATTTATTTATTCATTCATTCATTTATTATATATTTTAGTATAGGGTCTACAGGGTCTCACTATGTGCTTCAGACTCGTAGTGATCCTCTTGTTTTCAGCCTCTGGAGCGCTGGGATTACCGGCACACGCCACCACACCCAGTCTCAGTCACCACCTCAATGAGGTCTAGGGGCAGGATCCTCACGGCTTATGGTGCTGGGGATTGAACCCCGGTCCCTGTGCTCTGCCTAAGCAGGTGCTTTAATCCACTGAGCTATCTGGCCAGACCAATGTCAGTATTTTTTAAATGCCACTACCACAAAAACCCTAGGGTTACTCACAGAACGCAGGCACCTATGAGCCTAGAGCATCCTATTGGTTTACCGCCAGTAACTCCTACTATCTCATTATATGGTGTTTCTCTTCTTTTGTTACAAATTCTAGTAGCTATATAAACACATACACGACTGTGGTAAATATGGTGAGTCTCACTCTATAACCAAGGAGGGTGAATGTTATAGCTTGTGAGCATTTATGACCATGTAAATTGAAGTGTGAGTCACAGAGTCTGACCCAGGTATAAAGACGTGTGAATGCGCCTGTGGTTAGCTGAATATCCTGGGTTCACCTTGCTGTAATTTGCTTTCTCTTGTAATTTGCTTTCTCATAACAGAATGGATCTCTACTGGTAGAGCCAGGATCGAAATTCTGCCCCTACCGCTTTGACTGGCAATGAGTTTTGTGTTTGGGGCAGACTTCTTAATGCCTTTCTCTGAGGATTTCTATCTGTGAATAATAGTTTAGATTAAACTCCATTCAATATTGAGAAATCAGTGATTCTGTGCTGTGGAAAAGACTGTTGGTGGCAGCCAACTATCCATACCAGATTTGCTCAGTTAGTAAACAACCTAATTAAGGTTGCCAAGTGAAACTGAATTATACTGGGTGGCATCTGCTCAGCTGAAGGATTCAGTTCCCCAGACTACCTTGGAGATAGCTATTTGGGATGAAATGTAAGCAGAGAGTGCCTGCCTAGAACACCAACTTTTACCCTTGTCCTTCTAGTATTGACTTGAGCATGTTCAGGACGGGGGACCTTTCAGAGCTTCCAATGATACAAGCAGCCCAGGGCCACACCTGTGCCATGAGATCACCACCATGGGTTTATATGATGGTAGGAGACTCAAATCTCATAATCTGAAGGACCTTAAGAATGGAAGACACATTCTGTAGAATGTATGTTAAGGCCGTAGCTCCCGGCGAAGCATGCCATGTTTGTTCCAGCCTTGGTTTGTCTTGGGATTACCTTAATCTGAAGCTCTACCCCTGTCTTAGTGAATCCCCTACTTATTGCCCAATTTACCCATTTGATATATGGGTGTCAGCTATCATAATTTCTACATAACTCACCAGCTTTTTAAGGTTTGTTGTAAGCTCTACAGCTGGGCTACAGAATGTGAACTGCTAATATTTAGTAGAAATGGGAAAAGGAAAGAGTGAGGGAAATTTATTAATCAAGGAAACCACAGAAATTTTTTTTTTAATACTGGGAGTTGTAAACCATGCAAACCAACTAAGTAACTAAATAAATAAGTGAATTTTGGAAGTTGAGAGTTTAGAAGATAAAAAGTATTGATCTGTAGTCCATGTTTTCAAATAAGACAAAAATTCTTTGTGTATCTGTCCTTTGATTTTCGTGTCTGCCATTACAATATGATTATGAGGATTACTGGGTCAGTCTTGGCCTGAGTTGTTTTTGTGACTTAATTTTCTGGGACTGGAAGGCAATCATTAAAGGATATCATTGAAAAGAGAGACATAAAGGAGATAACCCAGTGGAGTAAATGCTTGCCTGGTAAGGACAAGGTCCTGAGTTTGATCCCTGGTACCACCAAGGGGGGAAAGTTTGTAAGAAACATTTACATTTATCAACTTGTTTGGCTTTTAAATAGATTCCTCTCTACTTTTCTTTAAAACAAGCAAACATTAAAAAGAGCCTCACTTCTGCTCATAGGTTGACCCTACGTATGCCTTATGGGAAGAAAAATAATATTTAAGAAAAAGTTGTCCTCTAAGATAATTCTATGATTGTTCTGCAGTTTTGCGTCCACTGCCTCAGCCCCAGAAGGCATGGCGTTCTTCAGTGGTTCTGCTCCAGTGGGACTCACCTCTATGTGGCTGCAGCAAGCCGAGGTGGTAGGAAGCATAGGATATTTGTTCCATCTCATGAACAGAGGCGTGAAAAATCTATTACAGCTCTGCAGGTGTGATGAAGCAAGCACCAGTTTGAAATTTTATATTATATTTTTCTAGAGTTCAGAACCTGTTTTCAGAAAGACACTCTCCCGTGGTTTAACTGAAAGCACTGACATGACATGTCACCTGCCACAATGTGTCACCCATGCCACCTTGTGAAGCTCTGTTTTTCACCTACCCGAGCTGCTTCATTTTCACCTATTTTCCTATTGGGTTTGGTTTCACTTGCTGCCTTAAACACGTCAATAATCACAGGTTATTTGCCAGGCTCATGTTGACTTTCAGAAAGAGAAAATGCCTTTAAAACATAAAAAATAGCCTATATTGAAGTTTTACTTTACAATAACCGAAGCTTCCTGCTCACTAATAACTACCTCTGGGTCTACTCCTCAGCGAATTTAGAGGGCCAAATTTGACGTCATAGTTGGACCAATAGCAAGGCCTATGACGCATCTTCGTCTAGCTGCTCTCGCGCATGGTAAAGTGTCTTCCTCCAGGAGTTTCTTCTAGGTTAGAATACTGATGACTTCAGGTCCCATTGAATGTGTTTCCTGTGAGGCATTAACCTATGGCTGCTGCTTCAACTAGAGCTCGGTGGAATCTGCCTTGTCTCTAAGTCCAGTATGTGAACACTCCTGTGGTTGCGTCATTCTCAGCTTTCCCCCTTGCAAGCACACCACCAACATTAGAATTCTGGTGCCACCCATTTCTAGGTCACGTGTCTTTCTCTCTCTAGGAGCCTCCACACAGTTCATGGCATAGCCCTTCCTTTGAGCCAATCAATAGCAGTGCTTCCACCTGGCAATAAAGAGGCTCTACTTGGGAAATCAAGATGTTCTTAAAAGGAAGGAAAAATACTAGGCACCCATAAAAACCAAGGGCCCCCCAGAAATAGACAGAGTGATCTGTTTTGTTGAGCCTGCAATGCATCCTTCTACATAACTAAGTGATCATAGTTCGTGAATGGATTCTGGGGTCTTCCTGTCCCCTTGAGCTTTGCCGCTAACGCTATATTTATGGCCCAAAGTGAGTACCAGGGAAAGGAGTAGCAGGCCTGAAAAGAAATCCCTGGTCCCGCTAATTAATAAATGAATCACAGCTATGCCCTCTGTTCACAACTTCTGTCTCCATTCCTAGTCTCCCCACCCCCTCCTGTCTAGCAGGGCTCTCCATCAAATCCCACCAACTTCCTCTCGCCTTTGCACAAAAACGCCACATGTTCTCACCCCCGCCCCCTTAAATTCTTCCAGGGTAACCAGCACAACACATCGCGCAGGATAAACAATTCATAATACTTGTGCAATGAATAAAGGGAACACTTAAGAGAAATAAAAGACCATCTATCCTCCTGAGAATGAATCAAGAACCCCTAAAATAGCCTATTCTTGAGCTCACCCTGAATTTTGCTTTGGTTTTCTGAAAACTTATTTTAAGAAGGAATGTTGTTATCATTGTGTCATACTTGTTAATCTGTTGCTGTCGTTCTTAGCCAATGATCAAGCTGGCCTGGAGAATCAGAGGGAAAGAAACTAATGTTGCCAACATTTGAACATATTAGCTAAGTAAAGGGAAGGAAAAAACTCCTTTCGTTTTATTCCTGGTAGGGTAATATTAGGGGAACACAAGAGCAGACTCAAAGTGACACGAGAAATTTTCCACTACCAATCAGGTGGTCAGAATAAAGAAAGGGTAGAAAAGAAATGTTCAAAGGACTTGTTTCTGGAAGAGCTGTAGCTCCACCGTTGCCTAACTGTGTCCATCAGGCGTTCAGTAAGTACAATAGCCCCCGTGGGAGAGAGGAGCCTGTTAGGTTTTTCAGTGGTGGTAGAGAGCAGGAAGCAGAAAGAAGGGGTTGGGAGAGATTTATGAACTCTGAAGATGCAGAGAGGATTGAAGGGCAGGGAGATGGGCAGATTCCCTGACCTGAAACATGGAGGATGAGACTTCATGGACTTTGGGGAGGGGCAGGGTTTGAGGGGCAGGTTTAGGGACAAACAAATAGCTCACTGGAGGCTCCCTTGAGTGGGCGGGAAAGGTCAAAGGAAGTTGCATCCAGGGCTGGAGGGAACGAGGAGAAAGAGGTCATTGGGAAGATGAGCTGTTGTTGTGGGGATTCAACCATGTTAGACCAGAGGCATGATAATTTAGCAGTTTGTATTCGGGCTAGAACCTATCAGAATCAATTACTATGATAAATAATATCCCTTCTAAAAGAATACTAAAATACAGAAAAAAATTGTTTTTCAAAGTTTGGTAGTTTTGTTCCATTCTTTTTAGGTAAGAATGAACATCTAAGAATACCTTATTGTGGAATTGCCAGTAAATATTTTTCATCATAACTTTATAAGTGTAAAGGTAGAGAAAAAAATCACACATACACACCTCCCCTTTTTTTACTTTTTCTTTTTCTTTTCTTTTTTTTTCAGACCAGAGACCAAATTCAGGACCTTGCCAGGCAGGCGCTTATGCCACTGTGCCATCTCCCTGGCCTCTAGAAAAATAATTTTTTTCCTTTGTCATATAAGAACATTGAATACTGCATCAATAGCTAACAACAAAAGGCCATTTATTGCCTGCAAAAGTTGGTGGCAATTTGCAAAGTACAATATAAATGAAGCTGCCTTCGGTTGTCTCTGATATAGTATAGCACATTGCCCACTGGCTTATATCTTCAGAAAGCCCAGCTATCTGAAAAAAAAAAATTCCCCCAGCATCACAGCATATGACAGACTTCATGATTTCTGTCACCCACTTAATTGCTTGTCTTTAAAAGAATCCTGGCCACAGGGGCGCTAGCATTTCAAGGTGGTACTTCATGGCCCCCTCATTGCTGCTGTGTCTCCCTGTTGGCTCTCAAAGTTTTTAATAAACCCTAGCTTTTAAGATTTCTGGAATGATCCCTGTGTGCTATTCAGGTGCCACCAGCCCTTTCTTTAAGCCTCTGTCATCTCAAGCTAGGTTACACTGCAGTTGAGTTCTAGGTTACCATTGGATTTCTGCAACATTTTGTAGGTGCCATGCCATTGTTTTCTTATACTGATAATGATACAGCAGGAAAAAAAAAAAAAAAAAAAACCTGGGTGGATGACCTCCAAATGATGTAGGGAAAAAGTGATCTCCCAACCTGAAAAGTACCTGGGATGAGTTCGTGTTCTCTAAAACCCAAGAATGAATTGTAGGAACAAATGAAGGTCATGAGCAGAATGTATTTATTAGGGGAAAGAAAGCTGCTGTCCAAGAGAGGAACAGGAGGGGGTCCTGAGCAGGTGGTCCCCAGGAAGCTGTCTCTTCCAGGGAATTTTATAGAAGAAAACCATGCAGCAAGGCAGGACTAAGTGGTGGGGAACATGGGAGCTTGCTTAGGCGGGCATGAGGTGGGACAAAATGATGGTCAGCCAACGAGAGCACAAGCACCGTTGCTCAGGTAAAACTGATTAAATCCAGTACCAAATGGGGAAGCGAGTCACATAGCAGGGTATGAATACGGAACAAGGTCTCTTCCTGTTGGGCTCCTGACTCTTTTCTAGGCTCTTTCAAGGTGATTGATACTTATTTGGCATATCAATCCCTGATGCCCATCCCTAGGGAAGTAGGTGGCTGCTTGTTTCCTCTTGTCTTGAGATCTGGCCCACAGCGGGGGAGTGTCTGTCTAGAGCTGTAAAGTCACCCTGTCTTCCATGTTGTCCTTGAGGCCCTGTCTAACTGCCTATAATATTTCTATCTAATTTAGCTGCCTACAACAATGGCATCTTGATAACGGTTCGAGATATGCTTTTCTTTGTAGAAGTTCATTACTGATGACTCCATTCAGTGACCATCTGTCTTTTCATCCATATGTTTGTCCTTCAATTCTGAAAACATTATCTCATTACTTATGGGTAATTTTATGCCCTCCTCCTGGAACTTCTACCAGCTGGATATTAAATATTCAAAACCTAGTGAATAGATCAGAATTCTTTTTTTTTCTTACTGTTTTCCTCATTTTTCATTCCTCTTGTTTTTTATTCTACTTTCCAGAAAATTATTCAAAACATCTGCTAACATATCTGTTAAAATTTTTATTTTGACCATGATTTTTGTTTGTTTGCTTATTCATTTTGGTTTGTTTTTTTGAGACAGCATCTTGCTATGCAGTTCAGACTGGTCTTGAACTCACTGTGCAATTCAGGCTGTCCTCAGACTCATAAAGGTCCTCCTGCCTCAGCCTCCTGAGGGTTGGGATTATGAGCATGCACCACCATGCCTGGCTGGCCATAACTTTTTGAAATTCAATACCACTCTCTTCTTCACCACTTTTTCATAGCATCTGTTCTTATGTCAGGAATATATTAACTTTGTAAGGGCATAAATTAAATGTCCTTTTTGAGATTTTCCTCTGTCTCTCAGTTTCCTGTCAATTTCTTTTTTTCCGTAAATGCTGCTGCTTTTCTATGTTCTCATCTTTATTCTGAAGAGTTTCCTTGGAAGCTCTTAATTCCCATCTGAGAGTGACCCACAAAGAAATAGCAACAGTGATGGCAACAAACACACCATGAAAGGTTCTGAGAACACTACTAAGGCTCATTCACTGAGGCTTTCACTGTCGCCTGAAGGGGTGCTCCTCTGCCTTTTGGGAAAGTGTCCCCAAGTCATTATCTGAGGATTTCCTCATTGCTACCTGGGCTGCTTTTATCCAGAGCATTGACTTAACTGCTGCTGCTTAGGGAACACCACATATAAGCAAGTGGGTCGTCTTACTGAGAACTCCACGGGCTGCCAGTTGAGCTCCCATTTAGAATCAGTATGAATCCTCTCTTTCTTGCCACAGGGCCTGAAGTCCTCAGTTTGAATTCTCTCTCTGGTTGATCTCCTGCCTCCACCAGGGGCAAGAAGTCACTGGGATCCAAAAGCTCCATAAAAGTTTCCTGATGTGCCTAGCAGTTTGCAAAGAGTAGCTTGGGTGCAGTGTATGTGATGCTATGGTGTCCCTTCCTGCAGCTTTGGGTGTCCCTGTGGACTGGCCCAAGGCCCTCCCCCTACTCCTCCCAGTGATGGAGGCCAATCCTCTGCTGCTGAGCTGCACCCCATGCCTTTCTTGGCATTATTTAGAGAAAGTTGCCCAGGCTGGCTTCTAACTCAAAATCCTTCTATCTCGACACTTACAGTGACTAGAGTGAGTGGCATGGAATTGGACACTCTCTCTTGTTTGCTTTCCTCACTGCTTCTCTCGTATGCAGACCAGAGATCAGCAGCTCTCCTCAGGCCATGACATCTGTGACCTGTCTTTAGAGAATGCAGAGAGCTCCTCAGACATTCCTCCCTCCTTTGCAGGGCTTCCTTCTGAGATGAAGAGGACACCACTGTGCCAGTGCCCTTCCTATGGGGTCTGACTCCCCATGGGAATACTACCGTTCCCGTGTGGACAGGGCACAGAGTGTGGAGAGAATTCACCTTCTGCTCTAGCTCTTGCATTAACAATAAATTCCTCATGCAAGTTGTGGACTTTTATGTGCATGAAAGATGAGCATTGCTTGCCAATCGATTGCTAATCACAGCTGCTAGGACAGACAAGATTTTGTTGTCGTTTTCAGTAAGAAATATATGATGAAACTGTCTAAATTTTTGCAGATAGTTCTGATGATTTTTAAAACTTTGCTATATTTTTTTTTGTATTTTACTCCTCTTAGAAACTTCTTTTCTAGTCTCAAATAACTGTTAGTGCCCTTAAATCAATCGAAAAATCATTTATATGACTCTGTCTGTCTGTCTGTCTGTCTGTCTAATCGTTCCTTCAGGTTTAGCATTAAAGCACAAAGCTTAGCTTGGTGATTGGGGGTCTGACTGTTCAGGGCTGGTCTCTTATTTCATCTATCTTCCTTCACATGGAATTTCTGTCGCATAGACTTTTAAGGCTCTTTTCTCAACTTTAAAAAATAATTTGAACATATTGTAAGAAATTGTTGAACTTGGGATGCACTACATTTTATAAAAGACTTTGTAAATGCTCTCTTCCTCCCAAGCTATAAAGGGATTCAAGACCAAAGAATCTCAGAAGATAAATATTATTCTTACATTAACTTTAATATAAATGGTGCCTTTAAGATTGAATTCCTGGTTTCCTAGCACTTAGTCCAGAACTCCTTTCTCTAAGAGGCATGATATCATGGTAAGCAGTTCAGGCTGTCAGAATACCAGCTCTGGGATAAACAATTAAATTATTTGGGTAAATGAGTAAAGCCTTCTATGCCACAATTTTCCTAGCAATAAAATGAGCATAATATTAAAGATTCAGTAAATTAATGCATGTAAAAATGCCTAAAATTATTCTTATCCTACATGAAGACTCAATAAACCTTAGCTGTATTAATTCTTCTGTTATTATTTAGGATTAAAGAACAAAAATATACATAAAAATAAAGAACTCTGTAAAATTCTTCATTGTGATAAAATTGACACATAATGTTAACTACATCCCAGCACAGTCTTTATATTGTAATGAAGTGAAAATCCCTGTGGTAAGCTGCTGACCTGGAATCCCACACAGTGTTTCTTCTCATCCCTGGACTCATGGTTCTACTCTTTAGTCCGCTTAGCACAGAGGCGCCATAAAGCCCAATGAGCAGCCTTAAATACTTGGAGCTTGCCCTTAGATCTTGTTTGTAGCAGGAATCCTGGTAAAAGCATCCCCTAAACAGGGCCGGGGACCTAGCTAGGTGGTCTAAGCGCCTGCCTAGCAAGCACAAGGACCTGGGTTTGATCCCTAGTATTGCATGCATTGCCAGCTCCAAACCCTAGGTGCAGTGCACCTGGACAGACATCAGGAAGCCTGGAACCAGCTACGCTTGTAGCACAATGGGTCCTGGGAAAAGTGAAAGAAATGGCAAAGAGATGCAAACACTATGGTTTAGACATAAAAGATTGTATTCTCCAAAATGCTTTTAAGGCTTCATTCCCAGACAATGTCACCACTGGGAAGTGCTGGGAACAGTAGAGATGGGGTCTGGGCTGTCCTGGGACCTGGCCCCGTCCTCTCTCACATCTGAGCCCTAAGACGCAAGGGCGTGGCTCCACCACTTGTGTCAAGCCAATGCAGTAGGACCAAGTGAGTGTGGCTGGAATCCCTGAAGTTAAGAGCCCAAGCAGATCTTTTGTCCTTTCAAGTTGTTTATCTCAGGTATTCTATCACAGTGAGAAAACAGCTGACTAATACAGTCCAAGATACATGCTAAGGAGTTTAGAGGTCTTTCTTAAGCACTGAGGCATTATTGAGGTTTTATTCTAAGACAAAACTATCAGCATTAGGCTTTTAGCCTGTTCTTTAGTTCTGACACAATTTAGAGTTAAATGATTCTCCGGAAGGATTTTTAAAGTTTACATTTATACACAAATGTAAGCATTTGCTGAATCATATCCCTGAATTTTCGGGGATATGTTTGTGTTTCCTAATGCATGAATATCCACACACAATCATTGGTTGCAAAAGCATTTGACTCAGCTCTAACTTTCCAACATAGAGACCATAACTGTCCGAGGCCTGGTGGAAGTGTTCACAACCTCCCACCTTTTTGAACTGCAATGTGGTCAGAGCTTTAGAACGGGATGGGAAAAGGCCAGAGCCCAACAGTTCAGAATCTACTTCAATAATCACGAGAGACACACACAAGACAGGCTTGAACTAAGGGAGGTAAGGCCTAAGAAGTCAGTGGTTACTTGTAGATTGGTGATATCCTGGAGATCAAGAGCCTAAGAAGGGGAAGACTCAAGAATCACTCTTCAATTTCTGGCTTCAGTGACCAATGGTGGCATCTGCTCTCACTAAGATCAAAGATTCTAGCCCGGGTGAACGCCAGTATCAGAAATACGGAATGTCAGGTATATTCAAGTAGAAATTTGTGGAATGTGTAAAAGCAGTAAGTTGGAGTCCTCGGTGCAGCAGCAGGTAGATCTTATGATCTGGGGGTAAATGTGCTCACAGGGACAATGATCCGGTGAGAAAGCAAAGTATAGAGCAAGCGGCGTTTAAGGCATTGAAGAAGAGGCGCTGAAAAAGGCAGCAAACAAGAGGAGGGGCCGTGTCTTCAAACCCAGGGGGAGAGGGAATTCTAGGAAGCCCTGGAATTGCTGGAAGAACTTCAAGGAGAAATTGTTATTTGAACTGGGATGGGATGGGCGTTAGGCAAACAGAGAGATTTTGTAGAGCACAAAGAAAGAAAGAGGAATGGTTTCTGTGTAGGGAAACATAAGCAATGTCCCACATGAAAGATGGACCCCAGAGCGGGAGCTTGGTGGGGTGGGGTGGGAGTGGGGGGATGGACATGGGCGGGGTGGAGCATGGGAGCAGGCAAAGCCTGGGCTCTGAAACCAGGCTCTTTGGGCTCAAAGTTTGGTTCCTGCTCTTGTCTACGTGACCCTGGGCAAGTTGTGCAGCCTTTCGGGTTTCTGTCTGCTCATGTATAAGATGGAACAGTGATAGCGTGCTTTTTTCTTACTCTATTTTGTAGTCTCTAGTCCTTTGCAAAACTCAGGCTGATTTGCACTCCTGTAATCCCAGCACTTGGGAGGCTGAGGCAGGAAGATCAGTATGAGTTTGAGACCAGCTGAGGCTACAAGAGTGAGCTCAAGGCCAGCCTGGACTGTATAGCGAGACCTTGTCTCAAAAAGACAAAACACACACACACACACACACACACACACACACACACACATACACACACACATTCAGGCTAATTTCATATTATAACACAGTTTTAAGCTACTATTGAATATTCATTGTTTGTCCTTCTACCACCCCAACATTTTTTTTTTTTTTGAAAAGTTGTGACACATTCTAAACTATCATTCCATCTCCGCTTGCCTTGGGGAGCTTTCTGGGAACTTCCCATCTAGATGCACCTTGTAGTTCTTAGATCTCTAATTCGCCTCCTGTTTCCTTTTTAATTGGGGGAGACAATATTTTACAGTTTCATGTATTTAGATCTTCTCTCTAAGAAAGATTGTACATTTGATAAAGTCAAGAGACTTGACTTTATTTTTGCTTATCTGGACATTTTGTTGTACTGGGGATAGCCTCTGCATATGCTGCTGTCTTTGTGTAATTTATATTAATTCTTGTCTAAGGGTCCTTTTTGACTTGGTCCATAAAGTGGCAGTTTGGGCAATACAGGCACAACCTAGATGCGGTGCATACTTTCAAAGATTAGCAGCAAATACTTATTAATGACCCAGTGCATAGCACACACCTATGGCAATGTAATCAAGAAAAAGAAAAAATAATCTATCCATAGTTATACCATCAAGCAATAATTTCTTTCAGTTTGAGAGAATGTAGGAACTTTTCTTAAGAATGAAATTATAACCTGCCACTCAAATTTAATAATATATGGGCCACCAAGATGGCTCACTGATCTAAAGCATCTGATTAGGCAAGCTTAGGCAAGCATGCAGGAACAGTGGTTCAGTACCTGGCGCCACATGTCCAGCCAGCCCCACCGCCAGGATGGCCTGAGCCAGCCACACACACACACACACACACACACACACACACACACACACACACACAAATTAATAATATAGTGTATCCTAAGTAGTTCTTCCATTAAATATAATTCTATACATAGCATTTTAATATGCTTTCCTTTTGCTAATTTGCAGTAGTTTATTAAGCAATTTTCCTGTCGATGATATTTCAAAATTCATCTTGGTTACTTTTTCATATTGTGACAAACGGCTTTGTGGCAGAGTCCTCATGACTGGGGTTGGTTATATCCTTACTGTGCATCTTTGGAATTAGAATTGTTGAATCAGTGATAGACTCCCAATGGCAAAGGGATTTCTTTTTGCTATTATTGTCATGTTGCCCTGGAAAAGCGTTGTAAGCGTCCCGTCAGTGGCACTGGTGCCATGCGTTCTCCCCCTCCAAAATACTAAAAATTTATTTTCTATGTCAAGCGAAAGCCACGGCCAGGCGTAGTGGCGTTCACCTGCAATCCCAGCACCCTGGAGAATGAAGTGACTGTCACAGAGAGTTCGAGGCCAGCCTGGGCTACACAGTGAGCTCAAGCCAGCCTGGACTGCAGAGGGAGACCCTGTCTCCAAAAGACCAAAAGAAAACCATATATTTATACCTATTATCATTTTCTGTTGATTTTTTTTTCTTATTGATTTTAGATTAGTCTTTAGAGATTCAGGCTACTAAGCCTGTATTTGTTTAAATATTTTGTCATTTACTCATTTACGCTTTTATGTTTATAAATAATATTTAAATTATTTATATAGCTGGCATATATTTTGTAAGTCTGTAGCAAGACTTTTCTTCCTCTAATAGATACTTACATTTTATCCTAATGCTATTATGATTTTACATTAAATATTTCAGCCTTTAATAATGAGAAATTCAGCCAGGGACATAGCTCAGTGGCTTAAGCACCTGCCTGACAACCACAAAGTCCTGAGTTCAATCCCTACTACAAGAAAAAAAAAAAAATTAGAAATTTCTTTTGCATAATTAGGACTCCAAATTTTTTATGAGATCTCCTAAATTGTCAGAACACTATAGCGTGATTTTCTTATTGGCTTGAAATACCATTTCTGTAGTTTACAAAATTTAAGGATGATTGATTCTGCCTTTAATCTTTATGTCATATTCTTTTTTTTTTTTTGTCCTTTTGAGACAGAGTCTCACTATGCAGTTCAGGCTGGCCATGAGCTACTTTTGTAGCCCAGGCTGTTCTCAAACTCACATCTATCCTCCTGCCCCAGCCTCTCAAGTGCTGGGATTACACACGTGTGTCACCACACCTGAATCATTATGTCATATTCAGATATAAAAAGACTAAAGTAATAATTATTATGGGTTTTTAAAAAATGTAGGCTTTGCTGGGAGAATATGTTCTCTTTTTATTTTGAAAGACTTTCACAATTATTTACACATAGTTTTGCTAAATTATACAAATGAACATGTTACAAGATT
>PVKN010015969.1:0-18193 GCA_004027915.1 Capromys pilorides
TTCTCTACCTGTGTCTGTGGGAAGAAAGTTGAGCAGTTTAGTGGGGTCTGGTTGTTGGATAAGTTGGTTAACCTACCTATCTTCCTCTCTCTCTCTCTCTCTCTCTCTCTCTCTCTCTCTCTCTCTCTCTTTTGTGGTACCAGGAACCGAACTCATGACCTTGCTTGCCAGATAGGCACTGTGCCATGGAGCCATGTCCTTGGCCCTACTTAACCTTTGTAAACTTCAGTTTCTCTGTATAAAAAAATGGAATCAGTGTTGCGTTCACCTCTGTGGGTTGTTGTAGATGTTAGAGCCAGTTGTAGTAAATGGGACAACGGTGCCTAGCCTGGTAGGTGGTGAGCACGTGCTGATGATGCAAATGATGACAGTAACCATATGGTGGTTGTAACAGTAAATCTTCCCTGGGTGTTTCACCTGGCGTGAGGACTGGGTATGTTTAGGGCTACCCTCTACCCACTGGTGTCCCCCCTGTCCCACTGGCTACCTGCTGTAGGCTGTCTGGGACTGACTTGCAACTCCTGGCTTTCTGCGCAGTACACAGAGAATGGATCCATCTCTTTCCTCGGCTTCCTACCCACTGTGTCTCACCAGGCGAGGGCAGTTTGCTTTCAGGCAGTTAAGAAAGAAAGGAGCAAGTACCTGTGCATCACTGCTTCTGCTTGTATTTTGGGAGCAGTTGCAGCTGTGTGGTGGCATTCAGGGCTGTGTTGTAGGCCGCTGTCCCTGCCTTCCATGTGCCGCCACAGCCCCTTTGTTCCTCAGCTCGTATCGTCTTCCCGATGAGGCTGGCTGGGAAGAGGAGGTGAGGAACCTGCACAGGTGGACTCATGCTGTTGATCTTCCTTTTAGGCAGCATGGAGAAGCCCGAGTCATGGCCAAGAGAAGGCAGCTCTGTCCTGCCCTTTGCTTTCCAAATTCTTTTCCAGAGGCTGCTGCCACCACAGAGCACTGTGGGTCTTTGTAGAAGGGGAAGGAATGAGCCTTTGGCATGTAGGATCTTTGGGGCAAGGCCTGGTTCCTGTTGCTGAGCTGTGCCACCTCTCCATGAGATGCATCACCTGCATAGGGTGCTGAGAGCTTGTGGGGGCTGTGGAGTCAACAGGACATCTCTGACTCTTTGAGGGAGTTCCCACATACCTTATGCATTGAAAGACTCTAGAATGATGGTCATCCAAGAAGACGGAGGTGGGCTGGCCAGATAGCTCAGCGGGCTAAGCGCTCTGGACTGGGGTTCAATCCCCCATGCGCCATGCCAGTCCCGCCCCCGGCAGCTCGCTGAAAAGTCAGTTGAGACTGGGCGTGGTGGCGCTTGGGAGGCTAAAAACAGGACAATCACTATGAGTCCAATCTACGTAGTGAAACCCTGAAGACCCTGTGGACCCTGCACTAAATACATTTTTTAGAAAAAGAAGATGGAAATCACTCCATTGCCAGGGACCTTGGGAGGCCACGGGGACCAGAAGCTGAACTCCAGCGTTGTCTTCTTTGTGCTGGCAGTGACATCTTCTGACGTGGCAGGGACCAGTTGCACTCTTTTCATCTTTACTTTTTTATGATTTCAGGTGGCTCACCGACCTTGGGGACTTCCTTGGTCCTCAGAGGTTGTTAATCTTTGGATCTGGATTGACCTAAACCTAGCTGTACTGGAGACGGGGGAGGGAGGTGTAGGTGTTGAGGAAGGGAGGAACCTGTTACCCTCGTCTGCCGCAACCCGGAACATCCCTCCTTCTGCAACCCTGCGCCCACGCGTGCCTCGGCCTCTGCTGTCCCTTTATTCCTCAGGCTCGAGTTGGCTCCCCTTGAGACGAGTTGATGCGGATAACGTTCTTCCAGGTTTTCTTCTTTCGTGGCTCTTGGGAAGCTCCCTCCAGATGCACGCCTGCTGTGCACCTCTGTCCTATCTTGCGGTGCATAGGCTGCAGGGCTCTGGTTAAATCGTCATCTGTTTCTTCACTGTGCACTTGATTCATCAGCAAGCAGTGATGTCTGCTCTCCAGCTGGAGTAGAGAAGGGCACCTGCATGCAGGAGTCTCTTCTCCCAGCAGCCTCCGCATCTCTGTGGAGTCTTAAAGAGTGGCATTCCCCTGAACCTTGGGACCAACAGCAAGGGCTTTGTGAGGGCTGTAGATGGGAACGCCAGGTCATAATCTTCCCTCTTCTGTCTTCTCACGAGACCCAGCACATCTGAGCCCGGTCTGCAGAAGGTCACGTAGGCAACCCTTGTTCTCTGTTGGCCTGTGATGAGAACTTGGCGCCATCGCTGTGGAGGTTCCAGCCACATCTTTCGGACCAATGGGAAGATCCAGTGAAGCTGGGTTTATGCAGTTCCCATTGATGTTGGCATTGGGTTCTCCCTGGCGCTTCCTCTTTGTGGAACTGGAGGACGGTGAAGTGGGGTCGGATCGCTTGCCTCCTGCTGTAATCTGCCCTTCTACTTTTCAGTTGAAGATCTTAATCGGGATGATTTCTAGGCACTCAGACACTGAGCCTCTTGTTGGACCCTTCCTCACCCAGCTCCAGGGCTGGGCTGGGTATTAAAGTCTGTCTCTCCCTCTCCTAGGGCTCCTCAGCGCTCCGCAGCTTCCGCTCCGCCCGAGGTAGGCCATCACTGCTGCAGGGCTCTGGGCTTTCCCCCTTGCAGGAGCCATGACAAGGCAGGCGTGACGGGACCTCAGTGGACACCACGGACTCCATCCCCTGGGCTCTGTCTCTCTGCAGCCCAGCTCTTGGCTTTCTTCCAGCCCCTCTTGCAGGCTCCCCCGTCGGGAGCTGACCTGTACCTCTCTAATTGTCCCTTGCAGAACGCTCCCACCTGCTCCCGGGAATGCTGCTGCACCTGAGAGGCTGGAGGCTCTGAAATACCAACGGATAAAGAAGCCCAAAAAGTCATCCAAGGGCTCCTCGAAGTCAAAGAAACGATCCGGTAAATGGTGGGAAGCGGCTGCTTCTCTTTCCACCTTGCTTTGCCCTTGAGGATGAGGATGGTCAGGCCCAGGCGCCCCATCCGGGGTTGTGTAGAGTTGGACCCACCAACTTCTCTTGCTCTTGGCTTCCTTTCAGGCACTCATTTTCAAGCAGTCACAAGTGATTTTCGTGTAGAAAAAGAAAGGTGGAAATCTGACTGCATTCACCTCCTGTCCCCTGTCCCAGCCAGGGAACCATCGCTCTGTGGTTTATGTGCCTGCGGAGCCCTTGTGTTGTACAGCTTTAGGAAACACAGGATGTTGTTTTAGCATGTTCTTTAATATCGTAAATGGTGTATTGTCTCCCATTCTATAGCACACCTTGAGATGTCCCAGTCCCCTCGTGTATTTATTCCTCTCAAACCACTTCACGCCTCTGGTTGACGTAGGAGCAGCGGGCTTCAGGGTACATGTGGCCTGGACCGCCCTCTGCAGGGTGCCAGGCTTTTCTCTGTAGATACAATGAGATCTTCCTTTCCTAAGGGGCAACTCATTTGCACTGCATCTCATGGCTATCCAGCAGTGAGTGGCAGCTGCTAAGTACCACGCAGAAATAGCTCAGCCCTCTTTTAGCAAATTCTCATCAAGTACTGCCCATGGATGGCTTAACATTGCAGCAGACTGTCAAGGACAGACCCTCAGCTATTTCCTTGAAGATCTTGGATAATGACTGTAGAGTAACTTTCCTTATAGTGGGACCTGTGGAAAGCAGCATTATACAGGGGCGAAGTCTACTTCAGTGTTGGAGGTCAGTGATGGCTGATCTGGATTTAGCCTTTGGGTGGCAACATTTTCCTACCAGTTTATGGATAGAAATACTGGGGCAGAGGAAAGAAAATGAGTATTTTAAAGGCTGGATGAAAAGTTGGAGCTCAAAGCTGAATTTTCCACTGACTTAAACACATTTCAACTTAAGAGGGAGCTATCTATCTATCTATCTATCTATCTATCTATCTATCTATCTATCTATCTATCCATCCATCCATCCATCTATCCATCCATCCATCCATCCATCCATCTCCTATTGTCTATCAATATACCATCTATTGTCCACTTACCTGTCATTTATCACCTATTATCCATCTACCTATCTATCTTATATGTATGTGTGAGCATGTGTCTAGTCATATGTCATTTAAGGAGCAGCTGTTCTGAAGAACGTGTTGGTAGGTGGCTTGGCCACTGAATGAACATCCCAGTTCTTGCACAAACGAGATGGCCAGGCTGTCACTGTGTGGCGTGGTCTGAGAGTCTGACATCAGCAAATCCTATTGCAATGTGGTGCTTGATTTGAATTTACAATAGGTAAAATGTCTTTGCCTGTTGCCCAGTGAGCTGCTGTGGATGTTTGTGTTCTCTCTCATGGTGACAGTGGTCCTGGTAGCTCTCAGGTGTCTGTCCTTGTCCACGTGTTTTCTTTGAGGTCAAGCTCCTATTCGGAGTTGGCTGTTGGACATGCGCTTTGTTGCTTCTTGGGCCCATGAAATGTCCCGAGCAGTGCTGTGGGCCCTCTGCTTCACACACCTGCCTCACCTGTCTTGTCCAGTTTAGCAAGAGCGGCGCGGATCCCTGCCTGGTGCTCAGGGAACTCAGCCTGCATTCTTCCTTGCCCTCTTGCTTACGCTTAATCCATTTAGAAAGGTCGGCTGGCTCAGCCTTCATCATACACTACAAAAGCTGCAGTGTGCATGCCCCCCATTTCTTGCCTGGGCGGCTGCAGAAGCTGGCTGTGGCCCTGGGGTCCCACCCTCCACACAGCAGTCGTCACAGTCTCAGAGAATGGGACCGAGTGTGTGATGGAAACCTTCCAGAAGCTTCTTGTGGCCACCAGAACAGATTTCAGAGTACTCGACCCCCTGCCTGTCTTTGCAGCCTCTCTGTGACAACCTCTGGGCCATGCTGCCTTTGCTCTTGGCTCCAGGTTCCTGTTCTGCTGGGAATAATTGCCCCTCAGATTTGTGGAAGGCTTGGAATCCCACATACCCTTCAAGGGTGTTCTTTTAGGGGCAAAAACAGTAACTTAGTCATTGGTGGACACATGACCCTATTTTATGCTTCTTTGTTGCATTTTTGACGTCTGAACACTTTACTTCTATATTTCTTATGTTTTGACAATTTGCCTCTTCCTCCTTGCTTATATACTAAAATATTGTCCAGAAAGCAAAGTCTCTTCTTCTGTATCCCCAGAAGGGCCGCGAGGCAGAGGAGTGGCTCTTGCAGGCCAGACAGGGTCCTGCCCTGCCTCTGTTGCATCTCATTAAAATCTGTTATTCTTTGGGGTGAGACACATGCAGAGACCCCACCCATTCCTAGAAGCCCTGGTTCCTGGCCCCTAGAGTGAGGCCCAGTTGCCCAGAGGCACTGCAGAAGGAGTATGTGCAGATTAACTGGCAAAACCTGTGAGTTTCTCGAGGGAAGAGCCATCCCTGCCCCGCTTGCTTCCTGACTCACAGAGCAGGCCACAGGGCTGCCGCAGTCAGGGCGTCCTCCGCAGTGGCCTGCTCTGCACACCCGCACGTGGAGATGATCTCGCCTCAGCGTTAGAAGCCCGGAGTGCGCGGTCCTGCTTTTTCACGCCTTCTCTTTCTTTTGTCTGCTTCCTGGCTTTAGACGGTTCTGCCTCTCAGGCCCAGCAGCGTCCCAACTCTCAGGTTCTGTGGCCCGACGAAGCTGTCTGCCTCCGAAAGAAGAAGAGACACACTCGTCCTGACCCCTTTGCCCGGCTCTCGGACCTGTGCCACCGCCCGCTTCCGGAAGACCAGACGGCGATCCTCAACAGCGTGGATCACGACGACCCAGGCCACGCCACTCTGCTGTGACTTCACGCCACTTTGAGTGTCCCCAGGGCAGGCTGCAGGGCTGAGGGCTGGAGAGAGACTTTGTGCAGGTCTTGTCCTGCTCTGTCCACTGAGGAATGGCTCTGCCCCGTGACTTGGCCGCAGGAGGTCGTCTGGCTCTGCCCCGCCTGCCCCTCTTCACTTAGATGGAGTTCTCGCACCTCTTCGGATGTCTTTGGAAGTGAAGAAGAGGAGAGCAGTGGCTTTCACTGCTCTGCTTCTGCTTTCAGTTTCCTGTGTCCCGGGAGAGAGCTGGACCTCTCCCTCCTTCCAGACTCCGCATACATATAGATATAGGTCCAGTGCACATGTATGTAGTCGGTGGGTTTCTCTCTGTGTATATACGTGTACATTGGAGCACAGTGCCGTTTCTTTCTGTAGTCCATGAGGAAGCAGTAGTAGACAGCGGGGATTGGCGAGCCGGGCTGGCCGTGGTGGGCGGGGCGCCCCCTTGGCTGCCTCGTGGGACTCCCTGCTGAAGCAGAGTTCACGCCTCCTGGCTCAGTTCTCCATGGTCCTCTCTAGCTTCTCCCCTCCAGAGCAGAAGCGGGGTCCTGCCACAGTTAGGAGCAGGGGCTCACCGGTGAGTTACCGCTGGGCAAGACCCAGGCCCTCGGCGCTTGGCTGCAGGTGAGGAAGGTGAGCGGGCGGGGGCCAGCTCAGCGCACTCCTCCTTGCACTGTCGGGCTCACACCTCAGAAGCGGAAGCTGCCTAGTGCTGGGGCGGACAGGCACCTGCCCGAGCCCACACAGCCGTGCCTCAGTTTCTCTCAGTCCAGTCTGGACCGGAGGCCTGCGGCTGAAGAGTCTCCCTTCTGGAGCCACTGTGTAGAGCTCTATTTATATCCACCTCTGCTCAGAACTCTCTGGGGCGCCGTTCACCATGGCTGATTGGCTCCTCCTTTCCTTTTGTGGAAACTAATTCTCCAGATTGATTAATTGCCACTTGCCCGGAGCCACCCGCAGCCACCCGAGGCGTCTGCTCTGCATTTTTTTTTGCCTGGTGCACTGCCTGCTGCTCTGCTTCCGTGGTCTGTGCCCCCCTCAGGACCCGCACTCTGGTAGTGTGGGCTCTGCTGACGTGAGGCTGCCCTTCCCAGGGCGCCATAGGCGAGCTGGCCAAGGCTCAGACCGAGGTGGAAGGGGTGGCAGGTGCAGCATTCTTATCCCACTTCAAACTGTTTGCACCAGAAGCTTCCGCAAGGCAGTCTTCCTGCCCAGAAGTACCCTCGTCTTCCCGACACAGGGTAGGGCTGGGTGGGGTGGAGAACATGGCTACCCTCGCCAGCCCCTCTTCCGTAGGCTGGTCTGGCCTAGGATGGAAGGAGCTGCCAGGTTTCTAGAAGTGTTTTCTTCCTGGTGCTGCTGTCCTGTGGATACCTGCCTCTCCCCAGGGACCTGCGTGGACATCGGCCATGTCAGAGCCCTCCAAGTCTTCTACTGGTCTCACTGCTGCCACCAGCAGCTTGGACCACAGGCACGAGTGAGGTGTGGTCTCTGAGGGCTGGGAGGCTGGTTCTCTCGCTGGAGCTTCCATCTTGGGGACAGACTTGTCTCAGCCAGGCAGGCCTGGTGTTTCTTTGTCTTCGTGAGCTGAGGACCTGCTCCGCCATGCAGGCCACAACCACCACCACAGGTCATTTCTGGACGTGGGTGAGAGAGGTAATGAGGTAGTTCAGTCATCCCAGGACCCGCTGTGAGCCCTTGGGGTGCACTGCAGATGTTTCAGCAGATGCCTTCCTCTGGGGAGCGGGAATCTGCCTGACCACTGGGAGCAGCTCTGGCCAAGTGAGAAGTGGAGCTGGGCGGCTCTCCTGTTCCTCTCAGCGGCTGTGCTGCCCCTGCCACTGTGCCACATGGGCTGCTCCTCGGCATCTCTCCCAGGGGCCGCCACGTGGGCTCACGGGGTGTGTCTGCCCTCAGTCCTCCACCCGACAGCAGCCCTGGGCCTGGGACAGAACGTGAGTGAGAGGTGTCAGGGCTCCTGCACAGGAGGGCGACTCCAGGCAGCTGTGCTGAAGTTTAGGCCCTGAAGCTCTCTGGGCCTTGAGGTTATGAGAGAAAAAGAAGAGAAACAGAGGTGGAAAGCTTTGCTTCCCTGGGATCCTGTGCAGGGCCGGGAAGCACAGCTGAAGGCTGAGGTGCTGTGGCCCCTGCTGGGTTCTCCTGGGCCTGGCGCCAACAAAGGTGCTGCCTCCTGCCTCCCTCCCTTGCCTCTGGCAACGTCCCTTACCTCAGCTCCTGAGACCAAATGGCAGAAGCTGGGCTTTTGCTGGCCACTGGGTGGCAGCTCTGCTGTGATGACCCCAGCACTGGGAAGGGACTCAAGGTCTACCTGTTCTTCCGTGTGCTGGGACTTGTCCGCTTCTCCACATGGCTTTCTTCTTGTGACTGTGCCCTTGGAGGCCAGCCTCCTTCATGTACCTCTAGAAGTGATGTCAGTCCTTTTTTAAGGACCACAGAGCAGGCTTGCAGAATGCAATCTCGTTTGCCCGTGGGATGGAGGATGCGGGTGTCTGTCACAGGCGCTGCGGGTGACCATGTGCTCGAGAGTCTGTAGGATGAGCATATCCACCTCTGGGGACCAGTATCCTTTGTGTTCTGCCTTGGCACGCGACAGTGACCACTCTGAAGCTCCTTGGGACTTTCATCCTCTCCTTGTGGGAGACCACTCTTCCAGACTTCTCCTTTTATGAGCTGGTAGGCTTGTGGTAGATGGAGGACAGAGAAAACCTGTTCTTGTGTCTTGGAATTTTTGTCTGCAGCCTGCTTCTGCATCTTGGCTAGAAACAGTGGCTGCTGGGACAAAAGCGGTCCTCAGACCAGCAAGACAATGAGGTGGTCTCTAAGAGACCTGAAAGACGGGAGTGCCTAGGGAGGTGGCGAGCAATAAGGAGGTGAATCCGGTTTCTTGATGTGCTGGTCAGCCACCAGGGGGCCTCCCACTGAGTGGAAGCCAGCGTGGATGGTCTTGGTGGTTCTGGTGCAGCATCTGGCAGGGATAGCTTGTGGACCAGCCTTTCTTCCTTGCTGGATTCTTAAGCCAGGGTGGCAGAGGCTCCTGCTTTTTCAGCAGGAGGGGTTCCTCTGTGTCAGGGGCCAGGCGACGCTGGAGCCTCTTTTAAGTGTCTGGGTCACGGCTGTGCTGCTGGGGGGGCTCCAGCAGCAGTGGCAGGGAGGGGCTTGTGGTATGTTTCCGTGCTCTCCATCTTTATTTCCGATCTAAGGTATCTGCAGTGAAGTGGATTCCAGCTGTTTATTCCATTGCTCTTTTCTCCCAGAGGAAACTGTGTGAGGTTCACGCACAACACTTGCTGTTTTCTGGCAAGGCTGACAAACAGCTTTCGGAGAGAAACTGAGGCCCGAGAACACCAGGCATTCTTGCCACCACTCACAGTTTGAGTCTGACCTGAAGTGTGTGTGTGGCCAGAGTATTTCTTCCAATATTGTTAGCAAAAATCTTTTGGGTTTTTGGTGTGGTCTGGAGAATGACTTGTAGCTAAAAATACATTTTATTAATATGTAGAGAACCCTAGAAAAGAACCGAGAGACTGATCTTGGGCTTGCTTTGCTTGCATGTAAAGGAGCTTTCGGGGGCACTGCAGGAATTGGGAGGGGACCGCAGGAAAGTCTAAGGGCAGCGACGGGCAGGAATGAGGGGATGCTCCCTGGCGCGCTCTGGGAGCTGGGAGCATTTCTGCCATGTTCTTAGCTCAGCCTGTCCTTTTGTGTCTTCTCTAGAACCGAGGCAATACAGGCTCCAGGCAGATGGAGGCTTGGAGTCCTGCTGCAGTGCTGCTGGGGCCTGGGTGCAGAGGGATCTCAGTGGATTGCTCTCTGTTAAAGTCATGTTCCAGCAGTCCTTGGCTGTGTTTTAGGAGGAGATACTGGGGCGCTGGAGCGTGAAGAGGAGGCCTGATCCTTGGCTGTGGTGGAAGGCGGAATGGGCATGGAGTGCTGGCCTTGTCGTGGGGAGGGAGGCTTGGGACAGTGTGGTGGGGCCCTCGCAGGGCACCAAGCCTGGCCGCTGTCTGTGAGTACACACCCTGGGGCATCATCCCAAGGAGGAAGAGTGACCGCCTGCCAAGGGAGAGGTGGCAGCAGAGCCTGGGGACTGAAGCAGGAGGGGATTCAGCCACTGAGAGTAGATTGAGGCTGGGCTGGCGCCCCTGCTCAGACTCAGCCTCAGAAGAGGTGTCGCTGCTTAGTGAGACATCTCACTTCTTCTAGAACTAGCTTCAGGCACTAAGTGCCCGGGCATGGTTCTCTTCGTCACATCTTTCAACTCTGTTTGTTTTTGGAGCATCCTCGGTTCCAGAGTTGGGAGGCTCATCGTGAGAGGCCAGTCTGTCGTTAGCTGCAGGTCAGTGGCAAAGGAAGGGTCGTTCTCGGGGCTTCTTGGGCTTGTTCTCCTAAGCAGAAGTGGCTGGCCGCCTGTCTCTGTTCACAGGTCCCTGGCGACAGAGTGGGCAGGGCCTCTGTGCTTGTCGCCCTTCCTGGGTCACAGAGGGTTCCTTCAGGCCCTAGAGCTACACAGTGTTTGGCCTTGGGCTTTTTCCTTTTCCTTCTTTTGAAAGTTCAAGTCACCATCTACAGCTGATGAGGATCACACTGCTCCCTGAAATCATCAGCTTTTCCTCCTTTCTTAATGCCTCTGGCTCTGCTTCCCTTTGGATCAAGAGGCAGAATTAAATATTTCCTCTGTAAAAGAAGTCATTCAAACAAGGAACAAAGCTGAGATTGGACTTTGTCACTCTTACCAACTTGAGGTTTATCTCTGACACTGCGTTTGTATAGGACCGGACCCTTATTCCTGGGCCCCTATCTATACTTTGAAATAAGTCTTGCCAGAAGAAATGCACAACCCTCACCAGATGTTTGGACAAGAGGATAGAGGTTTTTTTTCAGGCCCTCTCTTTAGGCTGATAGAAAAAGGCCCGATCTACTGACCTCTAGTCCCAAGACACCTGCAGACTCTCAGGGCTTCTGTGTCAAGCAAAAACTACGTGTTACTGCAAATGCTACTGATGGCTGGCCATGCCTTGGAGGAGGAAGAGTAGGGCGTCTTGACTGGTGAGCACTTTGACAGAACGGCAGCCAGTCTTGGGTTTTACTTGGGAATTCTCGTGTGCAGAGGTCAGTGTTCGTGGTTAGGGATTGTGAAGAGAGCTAATGACGCAGTAGCTTTGGGTGTTGCTGGGCAGAGCTAGACTGGCGAGTTAACCAAAGTGGCACAAAGCCTTCTCCCATCCCCGGTCCTTGCTTGGCTGCCTTTCCTGTCCCTCTGTGTGGTGGCAGGAACGGCTGGCTGAGCCTATGTTTCTTCTGGATCTTGAAGACATTTGTCTCACTGATCCCACACTCCTGCCCCAGCACTGGGTTTCCTGGGTTTACTTCAGGACTAGGGCCAGCTCCCCGTGCCCATGCACTCCAGAGTCCGGTCCCCTTTCCTTCCCTCGCTCACTTCTGTTTGGCTCCAGGGATCTTGAACTTGTGCATGGATGGGAAGTGGTTGGGTGGGGAAGGGACTGTGGGAGGGTGTTAGGGCTGGGCTGGGGAGGGATATTTGTATTTTTCAGCCTTAGGAATACTACAAGCATGCTTTGGGCTGTGTTTGGGGTTTCCCCTAAGTAGCTGGAAGGAGCCAGTGCCTGAGGCCCCCTCATGTCAATGAAGAGGGCCTGGTGGTATTTTGTTTCCTTTTGGCTTAGGGAATCTGTGAAACTTTCTGTCTGGTGAGGGACTCAACCTCATGATCATCGCCTAATCCTTGAAAGGGAAATCCTTGAGCAGACAAGGTTCCCAGTCGCGCTGTCAGTACAGTAAGTGCTCTGTCAGGAGTTAGCATTGTCCTGGGCCACATCAGAGGCGTGCTGTTCCCCCACCTGCCCTGCAGGTGCCCGGCATTACCCTGCTCTCTCACCCTCGCCAGCTGACGACTTAGTGTTCTTCTCATGGGTTCAGGAAATGTGTGTGGTGGGTGTGTGTGAGAGTGTTGTGTGTGCATGGGATCTGTGTGTGGGGGAGTGCAGTGCGTGCGTGCGTGTGTGTGTGTGTGTACACGAGGTGTGTAACGACACACTGCTTTGCCTGAGTAGCATCAGGCCTGGGAGACCCTCCTTTTTGTTGGCTCTTTTTTTGGTAGTGCGGTCACGTTAATAATACACCATCTTGGGTGTATTTTTTATGGAGATTGTATATAAAATTATATAAATATATATAACTTGTTCTATTTTAAGGAGATAGGGGAACTTGTGGGGGGTGAGGATCAGATGCAACCATAGTGACTGGCAGTGGGAGCCTTAGGCAGGTGGTCCTCGTGGGGCATGGGCCGGGCAAGCAGGAGACCAAGCTGGGCCAGAGACACAGGGCTCATGCCCCGGCACACACATATAAATATAAAGAAAACCTATATAAAGTTTATCTAGCTAGCTTATCTATATATCTGTATGAAGTCATAGTTTGCTTTATTTTTGTACCTGTGCTTAGAGATGCTTTAATGCAGTGTCACCGTTCCCGCGTGGTCTGGGGAACTGGCTTGCGCCTTGATGCCGCCGCCTTCTCTGTCCTCCTTGGTTACACTCGCTGTTCAGAGCTGCTTCGGTCTTTCTGCTAGAAATGTGTGTTTATGAAGAAATTTGAAAGTGCAATGAAGAACTCACTTGTGGTTGCACGAGTGAGCTGTAGGCTATGTGGGAGTGGTGGGGTCCTGTGACACCAGAGAACTTGGGTCTCAGTATCTCTTGGCACGGGGAGGGGACACAAGGGTAAGGTGCTTGGTCTGGGGGAGGGGTGGCCTCAGAAGCTAGAAATACCACGGAGCCATCCCCTATGGCTGCTGTCCAGCACCTTGGGAGAGATCCAGCTCAGTAGCTGGTGAGGGGGTGGCTAAGATTACTTAGGAACCATCTTGGTTTGTAGCACCTGGGCTCAAAGCAGTTTCTGGAGGTATGATGAGAGCTTGTGAGGCTCACTGTGTGGGCTCAGTCTTGGCAAAAGATTCCCTGAGGATTATTGCTGCAGATTCTTGGAACCAGTGTGAATGTGATATCTAGTATAAATACATCGTCAATGCTATTTTAATTTAGTTTTCATTGAAAATCAAGTGCTGTTGGAATGGATGATCCAATCCTGGGACAATGGTCGAATGATCAGCAAGAGTCAGAGATGAACTTAGGACAGATCTGGGGCAGTGAGTCTTATTGGAATCTTCCTTCTGATACTCAGTTGGGGACTTACATAGCTGAACAACATGTTGGAAGAATGCGATCATGAACTGGAGACTGGGGGAGGGGTCCACTTGAGTTTGAGCAGGTAGGTACGTGGGGACTGAAGAATACCTCTGAGAATTCAAGACCTCACGCCCCATAGCCTCAGCAGCCAGTTCCAGTGCTAGCTCTTCCTCAGACTTCTTGAGTGCTCAGAAGGTTGTATTTGAAGCTGCTGCAGGGCTAGACAGCGCGGGAGCCTGGGGACCCTTGGTGACTACAGTCTCTAATCTTTGCAGCTTGTAGCTCCAAAGGCGGTTACGTTTGTCCCTTTTCCCCAACCAAAATGTGCTCTTGACTGGATTTTGACCATTTGAACAACTGCAATGCCCCAGTCATGAGAGGAAGTCTTTGTACAGCTTGGGAATGTTACAGGAAAAGTAGGAGCTTGAGTCTGACTTCTAATTCTTCCTGGACCTTACATGATCCTGGATACTGGTGCTGAGACTCCAGATTGGTCCTCAAAACATTGCCCACTGTCCAAGGATGTAATAGTAGATCAGCTCTATCCCTGTGGCACTGGGAGGCCAGTGTGACCCATCTGTCCCACTGACTGCAGGAGGCCAGGACAGGACACAGCCAGGTGATTCTGACAAGGCTTTTCTGGGAGGTTGAACAAGAGAAGGGGGCAGCAGCTTGTACCCCTCCCGAGCTACCAAAGAAGGGTTTCCGTGACTGCTTTTGGCTCCGAGAGTCAACTGTTTCTTGGTAGATTCTGTCCCTCTCCTGGTCACTGCCACCTGCAGAGTCATTTCGGCACACAGGCGCCTCCAGGGCTCGTGCTCCAGGAGGCCCAGAGGTCCCCCAGCATTCCGTCTCCTTCCACATGGAACCAAAGGCTTGATCCTACAAAACCTCAGCGGCTCAAGGCGCGTGAGATGGGGAGAGCGCGAGCTCCGAGGTGCACTTCTCAGTGTTGAGTGGATGCTTCCTTTGGGAGGGGAGGGAAGAAAGGGCCTTGAGGTCTTGGAGCCTAGAGAAACATGATACTTTCCCATGCCCTTTCCTCAATACAGCCCTTAAGAAGAGGGCGTGAGAGACAGGTAGCCCAGCACCAACCTTCCGCTTCTCAGAAGAGCCAGCCTTTCCCAAAGACATGGAACAGAGGGCTTGAGATCTGACTGGAGCAATCGTGGCGGTGTGCTTTTGAGCTAATGGGATAGGTGAGTGGGAGGTGTCCTCTAATGAAGCCTTTGAGGCCGCAGCCACTGCCAGGGCCTGAGCTGCCTCCCTAGTCCCACGCTGTGACTCACTCCTTAGTCCCTAGGTAGTGGAAGGGTTATTGATCTTTGGTGCTTTTCCCTTTTGGCAGGAAGTGGGGGGATCCGTCGAGTTCTTGTTTTGCTACCTCTACTGACACGTGGAACAAGAGCGTGGAGTAGACAGACCTACGGGGCATCGCTCTTCCAAGGCCAGTGTGGGCTCTGTGCTCTCGACGTCGGTATCAGCTGGGCGCCTGGGGAGAGTGAGGGGCCCGCCCAGGGCTCTGGGCTGTGGCACGGCCATCTGTGGCTTCTGCCGTGGGTGCTCACGCATATCTGCCTGGGACGCCGTGGAGGTGGGTGGTGGAGGCGCAGCTAGGCCTGTACAGCACCTCTGTCAACAGGAGGAGGGGGCCGCGCTGGGGGGGGTCTCTGCTGACACTGGGTGTGGACTCTGAACAGGAGGCTGCCCTGGGCTGCGCCGGATGCTGGGGCTCGGGGTGAGGCGTGGGAGGGGAAGGGTGGATCTGATGCTGCACTGCCTAGGTTGAGTACAGCACTCTGAGGAAATACTCAAGTGCGCTTCAGACTTAATGTCAAGCTGCTGCTCCTTGGGCCAGAGACGAAAGCATGGGTGGGACAAGTATCACCCCTTGCTCGTTCCTGTCCGCAGCCAGCTGAGAAGGGACAGCCTGCTGCGTACGTGCGTGGCCCTCGGCCCTGGCACCCACTCTCACGCTCGCCTGGAGGCACCCTGCCACCCCGGGCACGCTTCTTCCATCACACAAGGAGGCAGATCTTGTGGTCCCCCCTTGTCACCCCGCAGTCTGTGGATGCACCGAGGGCAGGGATGAAGCAAGGGGCCGGGGGCTGTCCCCGTGCCTGCTGGCCTCCTGGTTTTGGTCCTTCTTTCCTTGGGCGACTGGATTGACTCTTGGTTTCCTCATGAGATTTCTTGCTCTCATTTCGAGCTCTCTTTTCTTCCTTCACCTTTCTTTGGGCTTCCCCCGTCCCTGCCAGGCTTTCTGGTAAAGATTCTTCAAACCTTGCTTCCATTTCTTGAATGTTGAGTATTAAACCTCACCATGCTAGGGTGCTTTATGGTGCTGTCTGGGAGGCTGGCTGGGTGCTTCTGGCTCCTGCACTGGGTCTTTAGATCGTGCTGTAGTTCATCTTCCTTGTGTTTTCTCTCCTAGGGGTCTGGGTGGGTGACTTGGGAGTAGATACGTGCTTTGTCTTTCTTTTCTGTATGAGTGAACTGTGAAGTCAGTGAGCCTGAGCAGCTGACTTCATGCTATTGATGGGTTGGCTGACTTTGGTTCCAAATTAAAGACAAACCAACATGTACAGCCGTGTACAGAACACCTTTGAGTGGGAATTGGGATGGCTTCTAGAGGCTTACTTTTTGAACTTCAGGTATGTAACTGAAAAGTAAATAAAAACACTATTTTTTCAGTAAGCTTTTTTTTTTTTCTTCTAAAAGATAACGTAGAAATCAAACTACAAAAACATTAAATCGGTGCTGTACCTAAGCCTTATACAAACATTCTGCACTCTGTGTAACCTGTCTGTGGGGCTCTCTCTGCCCCGTCACTCTCTTCTCAGAGCCTGGGAATGCCAGCATGTGCTAAGCCTGGGTCTAGGTATTGAGGACCAGAGGGCCAAGGGGACCCTGGGAGCGGAGGATGATGGTAGAGACGCGGCACCGTCCTGCTGCCTGAGCAGATCCGGAAAGGAAACCAGGCGTTGGGGTGTGTGCGCGCGCGTGCGTGTGTGCGTGTGTGGGTGTGTACAAAGTGTACAGGTGCACAATGCCAAAGCGAATGCACCAACTGGGGCTCTAAAGAGGCCCTGGTGCGGGCCCAGGAGTGGGACGAGGGCGCACGCTCCCTCCCGTTTCCTGTCTCTCGTTTCTCCTCTGTCAGGGAGTGGAGGTATACTGGAAACAGCTCCCTCCCAACCAGGTGCTTCTTCCTCAAATCTCTAAACCTAAAGTACTTCTCAAGGGCCCAGCCGAGGGGCAGGCATCTCTGGCCACCAAGTCACAGACTACCAGGACTGGGAGGAGGCTTTCTTCTCCCGGACCTTTCTTGGGTCTTGGGGGAGAAGGTTGCTCCCGCAGGGTCCCCGCACCTCCTGCTGTCACTGCCATCTCCATGGGGCTGCCGTTGGCTACCTTGCTCCATCCCACCCCACAGAGTCCCCTGGAGATGCCACCTCAGTCACGCTGCTCTGTGGCCCTGAGCAATAATGCCTGCCCCAGCTCCCCATGACAGCAATTCCTTCGGCCTTGGACTTGCCAGTCAAAACAGTGACACCCAAACTCAATGAGGGAGAGACCTGTCCGCGTGGGTCAGGCTGCTGTGCCAGGCTTCACTCGCTGGTATTTTCAGGCTTGCTGAATACTAACCAACTCATCGCCAGTAACACTGCATGTTCATATCCTGAGTTAAAAATCAAAACAAGGGAACACGTACGTAAGCGAATCAAGAGAGAGACACAGTGGTGCGTCAGATGGTGAGATGTGTAGCCAGTGAAGGTACCCCGGGAGTGTTGCGTGTTAAACTGAGGAAAAGAAGTTTAGTATTTAAATTACTCCTCATGTAACATTACTGCTTCAGAAATGTTTTGTATTTTGATATCAATAAACATTTGCTAAAAAAAAAAAAGGTCCACTTTCTGATTCTTATGCGTGCCCAGGGTTATTTTCTGATGTTGTCTAATTTTGCCATGGCTGCTAGGCTTCCCTAAACCAACCCCTTTTCACCCCTGGCCAGCACGGTCCTGAGGAACTGAGGTTGGAGGGTGAAGGGCTGCTGCTTGTTCCGTGCGTGGCTGTGTGCCCAGTGCATGTTGTGTGAGTCACCAGCTGGGCTGTGGGATCCTCCCGGGGACAAAAGACGAGGCTCCTCCCTTGGAAGGGCTGTAGAGTAGAAGACAGGTAGTAGCGGGGATGCTTCGGTAAGAAAACTACCCAGAATGAGGCCAGGTGGCCTGTGCACGGCTAGGGCTGAGGGGCAGCGAGAAGGCAGTGTGTGCCTGAGGCCGGTGTGCTGGGGCAGCTGGCCTCAGCATCAGAGCCACGTGACCTGGGCCTGTGGTAGGCTCTTCATATGCCGGCACCTTTGCTGGCTCTGCAGTGCTGTGACACAGGTCCCTTTCTGATCCAATCCCATCCGTGTCAACATGGGTCCCCAGCACCCCCAGGCGAGCCCTTTACTTCCCAGAATGGAGGGAACCGTACGACCACGTCCTTCCTTCCATGCCCGTCTATGTGTCGGATTTGATAGATTTTGCTACCGAAATTGGCACATTTCTCTTCCCTGACTGCATCTTTTTCATTTGTTTACTTCCTTTCTTCCTGTCAGCCTCCACTGTGGTCCCTGGTTGTCAATTCCTACTATCTATGCTTATTTTTAATTTGAAAAAGTTTGGGATTTATACGAAAATATATTCCTCCTTAAAGACAATGAGTACCACATGGGGCACTGGCCCCGCCCCCGGGTGCACTGAGCCGGCCATCGAGACCAGGCATAGTGGTGCCTGCCTGTGATCTCAGCACTGGGGAGGCTGAGGACAGGAAGATCACTGTGAGTCTGAGCTGCTTAATGAGACCCTGTACCACATACATTTTTTTTTTAAATAATGAAAAAAAGGTCCACCTGTGAGCTTAAAAATGTCATAAATCTTGGTCAGAAAGACCCTAGTATGTCAAATACTGTTAGTTAAGGGACTTCAGTTTGTATTTTGACAATCCTTTCACATTTGTTTTATTTGGTGCTTGTCCACTATGTCTTACACCTTATGTATTAAGAACAAGGTGTTTCAATTATCTCTTCTAGTCAGAACCAAGGGATGAACCAATCAGTGGCCCTCAGTCCCTCCTTCCGTTCTCTTCCTTGTTCTACGAAGGCTTAGAG
>PVKN010015970.1:0-18163 GCA_004027915.1 Capromys pilorides
GGCACGGCAGGCCTGGGGATCAAACCCCTGGCCCCTGCGCCTGTTTGCAGGTGCGTTAAGATGCTGAACTATTTGGCCAGCCCTCTCCTAGAATCTTCCTAGCAGCTATCTCCCTACATTTTATATGCCACATGGTGACAGTTAATGTAATGAAAAAAACGGAGAAAAGTGCTATCCTCAATGCAAAGCCGAGCCAGGCGTAGCCCAAGACCAGGTTGTTCCCAGTGGAACGCGATGTGCGCACAGGTACAAGTCCCACGCAGAGACCCTATCCAGTGAGCCTTGGGGAATGGCAGCAGGTCTTCCTCCTGTCCCTCTAAGGTGAGTGATATGCAATACCACCTCCACAATGCCGGAAACAAGTGCCAGGGACGCTCCCAGGGCTACGGCCACGCAGCTCCTTGGTTACACAATGTGGACTTCGAGCGGCTGAGCCACAGCTCCAGGTGGGACCCTTTTCTTGGTGTGCGGTCTTCACTGAGCCACTCTGCTTATCTGCGCCCATTTCCGCTCCTTAGAGCAAGCAGCTCTCTCATGTCTTCCTCCACTTAGTCTCTGTGGTACTGTGTTACTAGTCACCTGCCCTCGCCTGCCCGCCAACACCAGTGAGCCCCAAGAGCTGGACTCATTCAAGACACCCTCTCTCACACTAGGACACGAAACGCACTTTTAGAGGGCAAGAGAAAGCATTAATGACTTGTCACCATTTACTGGGCATTACAAGGGACCACAGTGACTTGAAATTAAAGAGCGAGGTCAGGCTACGACCTCCATGGAGCTCAGTGACTTTACAACATTTTTAGTTTTATATTTTTGAGGTAAGTTTCACTATATAGTACAGGTTGGCCTTGAACTTGCGCATGTAGCACAGGCTGACCTCAAACTCATGCTGATCCTCCCGACTCAGCCTCCTGAGTGCTGAGATTACAGGTGTGCACCACCATATCTGACAGTGACTCTACAATCTTGTTGGAAAGGACTGTAGACAAGCAGGTAAGTACTTTTCAAAGATGTGGAAAAGGCCACGACAGAGGGAAGGATGTGTGTGGTCTGAGTGGCTGGCCAAGCCAAGGTGGGGGTGACAGAAACCTGCCCGCAGGAAGTGACACCCAAATGAGGCCTGAGGGCTGTCCCTTCTGACACCGTGAGGGTGTCTGGCCTATACGGGGCAGCTCTGGAAACACGTTACCCGCTTTTTGCTCCTCGTGGACTGCCTATGTCTCTTCTCCTTCCTGCGGTGCTGTCTGTCGACCCGGGATCAGGAGAAAAGGCCTCAGCAAACTGCTTCTGCCAGCAAAGCCCTGCGCTGGCTGGGCCTCCTCGACCCACTCCACCTGCGTCACCACCCCCATCTCTGCCACGGCAAAACCTCTGTCCCCATCACAGAAGCAGTCAGGTGAGCCTGCTTTTTATAATTTCAATACTTGTGTATAAAGTCTGAAGTGACAGAGTAAGCAAATTAAGAAGTGACTATTTGCTTTTTCAAATTCTTCCAACTAGAGCAGCTTTAAATAATTAGATGTCCCTAGTGTTTTTTTAAAACATGCTTCGGTTTATAAACATTCTAATTGGCCAGATCTCTCTGGGAACATTAGCTGTTTTAAGAAGGAAGGTGAATCACAGACAAAACTTCCGTGCTGAGACAAAGGGACAAGGATGACAAGTTCATAAGGCTTCTTTACTCACTCGACCAATCATGAACCACAGAACAGTTTTAGCCATGAACTGATAGGTAGAAGTCAATTTCATCAGGCAGCATTCCTCTGTATAAATGGTGTATCCATAAACTATACATTAAACACATACGTGCATACTAATATATGTATCATCTTTTTGTATCTTACATATGTATCTTGTAGCATATGTTATGTATCTGTATACATAAACACACTAGGTTATCATATGCATAAATGTATGCTATTATTATAAATGTCCTTTAGGTTGTCAAATACAGATTATGAATTAAAGCAGACTGGAAAAAAATGGCTACAGATTTCTTTCCTCTGTTTTTTTTTTTTTTTTTTTAATTTTTTTTATTTATTTATTTGTTTGCTTGTTGTGTTTGTTTGTTTGTTTCTTTATTTATTCATTTTGTGGCTGGCTCAGCCTGCCCTGGTGGTGGCGCTGGCGCAGCATGTGGTGCCGGGGATCGAACTACAGTCCCTGCAGTTGCCTGAGCCCTCCTAAGCAGGTGCTTTAGACCACTGAACCATCTCGCCGGCCCCGATTTCTTTCCTCTTACATGCGTTTTTCTTGCCATAGGACCTTGCCATTCTTCTCACCAAGAAAAAAAGTCTAAACCAGATTGGACAACATAGGCCTATAATCCTAGCATTCTGGTAGGCCGAGGAAGGAGGACCACAAGTTTAGGACAGGCTGGGCAACACAATGAGTTCCGGGTCAGTTTGCACTATATAATGAGATTCTGTCTAAAAAAAAAAAAATCCAAAAATAACAACAATGACAGCAGCAGCAGCAAGGAAAACGAGAGGCTAGGCATTTTGTCTCAGGCCTTCAATCCCAGCATCTAGGAGGCTGAAGCAAGTGAATCCTAAATTCAAACCCACCCTGGAGATCCTCAAGATTTAGCATGACTCTGTCACAAAATAAAAATAAAAAAAAATAAAATAAAAGTGCTAGGACTGTAGCTCCATGGATAAGCCCTGAATTCAACCCTTAGTACTGAAAAGAACAACAGAGATAGTCTTTCACCCCTTTTTTTTTTTTTTTTTGGTGGGACCAGGGTTCAAACTCACAACCTTGCAATTGCCAGGCAGGCACTTGTGCCACGGATGTATCTCCCTGGCCCCTCTTTCACCTCTTTTGGCCGCTATCTCTGCGTTGATTTCCTTGGCTAGTGGGAAAACAAGACTTAAGACAAGGACATTGTGTGCACAGTGGGGTTACCCACTTTCTAGATGGGAACCCATCTGGCCCCGCCTGCTGGAGGGGCGCAGCAGACCTCAGGGAGCAGAGATAGAGGAGCTCCACCCCAGGCCCACCTAGATTCTCCTGTGAGGGAGTGGGCCCTTGAGTCCTAGGTTGTCCAGCCTCAGCTGAGCTATGCCAGGTCAAAAGGGCCAACAAACCAATGGGGAGGAGACCTGTGAGGAATAAGAAATGGCTGTCATTTCAAGCCACTATTGTTGGGGGCTTATTATGCAGCAAAAGGGAGCTGATCTAGGAACATATCTTTTTGTGTTTTGCCTTCCTCTTTTATGTTTTCTTGTTTTTAAGCAGCAAAGTGTATATGTACTAAAATAAGAGAAGGGCGAGAAAATGTTCCAAAAGAAGTGCTCTCCAAGCCGGCCATGGTGGTGCAGCCTGCAACCCACATGGCAGGAGGCAGGAGGACCCTGTGAGTTCAAGGCCAGCCTGAACTGCATGCTCAAACCCTGTCTCAAAAAGGCAACAAAAAAAAAGTGCTCTGCAGAGTGAGTGCCAAGTTAAGCAGGAAAGAAGACATACTCTGTGGAGGACGGAGTGGGCCACCTGGAAAGGACAGGGAAGGAGGAAAGGAGGGATCGAGGAAGCTACCTTTTCTTTATCCATTCCAAAATAGCTTGGGTAAAAAGTGTGGTTTGGGCTGGGTACAGCTAAGTGGCAGAACACTTGCCTAGCATGCAAGAGGCCCTGGGTTCAATCTCAAGCATTTAAAAAAAAAGGGTTTACTGGAGTCACAGTTGCTACAATTGTAAGGTCTTTTTGTTTTCTTTCTATTTTAAAACTTCTGATGCTGTTATTGTTTCCTTGCTCAGCTGTTGTCCTTACTAGAAAAAGAGAAAGAGGAAAGGTAGTAAAAATGAGGCTGGCCATGGTGATACATGCCTCCAACTTCAGAATCCTGGGAGGCTGAGGCAGGAGGATTAGAAATTAAGCCCTGTCTGTCTGTCTGTCTGTCTCTCTCTCTTTCTCTCGTTTCTTGTGAGACCTCTGGGAATACAGGAAAGACCATGGGTTCAATTCCTAGTCCTGCCCCCTGCCAAAGAAGAGTATCAATGTGACAGGATATTGAGGGAAAGGCAGTTGGAGATGCGACTTACAGGGTACCAGGACTAGAAGGATGGACAGTACAGCTCATAAGTGTTGACTAACTTCTGAGAGGATTGGTTCTGTCAAATTCATTTCTGAAACTGCCTGGCAATGATGTTCCTTCCTGTGTTAAATCCAAAGCCCACCTTCTAAAATTACCCTTATGTCCCATTCCCTAGTTTCTCTTAGTCTTTTCTACTATCAAAGTATAGTTGTCCGTTTTAGTATTTAAAATGTTGGCTAAAGGCTGCAGAGATAGCTTAGTGGCCTAAACGCCTGCCTGGCAAGCACAAGGTCTTGAGTGTGATCCCAGGTACTGCAAAATAAATAAGTAAGTAAGTAAATAAATAAATAAATAAATATTAAATATTAAATGTTGGTTATAACCAAAAGCCAACTCAACATAGGTCAGGGGGAAAAAAAAGTCAAAACTGAAACAATATATTAGCTCTTACATTTTAAGTCCATATCAACTGAGCATGGTGGCTCATGCCTATAGTTCCAGCACTCAGGAGGCTGAGGCAGGAGGATCTTTGTGAGCTCAAGATCAGCCTACAAGGTGAGTGCAAAGCCAGCTTGACCCACATAGGGAGACCATCTCAAAAAGATTTAAAAAAAAAAAATGTCCACATCACCACCAGGTATATCGGTGCATATCTGTGATCCCTGTGTTTGGGAGGCTGAAGCAGAAGGATGGATAGATACCGGGCCATTTACCAAGAATGTATCTCTAAATAAGATAATAAAATAAAAGGGCGGGAATGTAGCTCAGCAGCAGAGTGTGTCCTTGGCCTGTGTGAGGCTCTGGACCTCCACACCCCCCCCACAGCCCCATCCAAGCCTATCATTCTGTGTTTGGTTATGTGACTTGTATAACCTGTTCCCTAAATGTGAAGTGCCAAGCATGATCCTCGTTGGCGATTTTTCCAGTTAATGCCTTCAGCTCCCGGCTTCCCTGGCAGTACACAGCCTCAGTTAGCATACCCTGGAGTTTCCTAGAAACAGAGGCTGAGCTGGAATAAGCACCAGCAGTTACTTCAACAGCCTCACGGCTCTCCACTCGCCGGCTCTGGTGAGGCCCGCGCAGCACCTTGACTGGTAGACTCAGTTTCCCAGAAAGAGACGGGGTCTTTCCTCCCAAGGAGCCTAGGGCTCTTCATACAAACTGCTCTACTCAGTGACAAGCTCTAAGTCCCTGGGATCCCAGACTGGGGCTTGATGCAGTCACAAACTTTCCTTTATGGCAGGGGTCAAAAACTCAAACGCTCCCGGTGAGCCAGAAGACAGGGCAGCTACCACTCAGAGTCAAGTGTTAGCGAACAGAAATTTGACATTCACCATTGTCAGATCTTTCCATTTGTTTTTTAGTAAGAAACAACAATCCTTGTTTCATGCACAATATTTTAAACTGGTAACCTTATTTTTAAAAGAAAGGGGCAAAACCAAACCTTATCTGGCCCAAGGGTTGTCAGTTTGTGAATGTGGTTTGATTTCCTAATCCCAGAACAATGGGTGGCCACTTGCCCCATATTTGCATAGCTATAGAAGGCCAGGCAGTGAGTGGGAATGGAACTGAGATCAGCTGTGAACCTATTACGAAGGGTTCGCGACCTCAAAACAGTCTAACCTTTAGCGACAACAGTGAGGTCTTTGGGACCTCGCTCTCAACCCTGCTTACTTCTTTCCTTGGCTCCCACCTTAAGGTCTGGTGTTTACAGGCTCTGAGTCAAGCACCCCCCCTCTTCCAGCTGTCAGTGGACACTACTGCCATCACGTCATCCTGCAAGATAAGGCTCAAACACCCCGTTTTTGAGCAGCATTACTTTTCTTCCACTCTGCATTCTCTTCTGTATACCACCCCCTTCCTTTCTGAGAACTATCCAGTATCCTAAACTAGTCTTTAAGAGTCTGTAGCCTCACCGATAGAATCTCTATAGGGCAGGAACTAGGGTTCCTTCGCCTCAGTACCCTCTAGGCCGCATAGAGTATCTGACACTTTATATAAAGATGGGAGGGAAAGGACCAATAGGAAAAACAATGACTTTGACCACCGCATTTCACCGGCTAGAAATCTATTTGTGAAAAGCTGGCTTTTTTTTTTTTTTTTTTTTTTGACACGATCTCGCCGAGTAATTCAAACTACTGGCTTCAAACTCCCCAAATCCTCAGGCCTCAGTTTCTTGCTACGATTACAGGTGTGCGCCACCACATCCTGCTAAAACACGCAGTTTTAAGAAGCTAAATTGCAACTTGGGACTTTATAAGAGGCGCGGGGGGGGGGTGCTCTGTATACTTTATTTGGAAAGAACAAAAGTTTAAAATTCAGTTGTGGGTGTATTATTTAGGCTTTTAGAATCAGACAGTGGCTGACATGACTCGCGTTAGCTTTCCTTGAGCACCTTAAGCTTCCCCGGGGCTCTCTTAACGCCAGTGGGGTGCCGGGGAGTTGCTGTCTCCAGCCGTGCACGAGCAGAAGGGGTGGCCGTGGGGAGGAACCGCTCCTGTGCGCGAACCTGACTTTCCGCGAGGCGGCAGCCTGCGGCCGGCGCGAGGACCTTTGCATAACCCATTCTTAAATCCTCCACGCCTGGTGCAGTTGTAAACTGAAACTCCAGGTAAACCCCGAGCAGCCACATGTTCTCGCAATGTTTCCTTGCAGGCCCTGTCAGAGACTTCCTGCGCCCGTCCCTCCCCAAGGCGCGCCCACGCGCAGTGCTGGGGAGACCTCCGCGCGGCCGCGAGCCTCGGTCCTACCTGAAGTGGAGCCCTCAGCTCGCGGCGTGGCCGGCGCTTCATTCACAGGACAGGAGTTCAGGGGAGGAGGCGGCGGGGCGGGGCGCTCCCCTCGGCCCCCTTAAATCCCGGCCCGGGGAGACGCGGGAGGAGGCTCCGAGCGGGGTCGCCGAGCCCGAGCCCAGCGCCGTAACGGTCTGTTGACGCCGCGCGTTGTGCCAGCGCGCCCGGCCATTCAGGCCCGCGGGACGCCGCGCCCCACTCCCGGCCGCGCCGGCCGGGTCACCCTCGGCGTGTGCATCACCCGCCTCACGGCCCGCGGCTTGGGTTTCCACGGCTGCCAGCGGGCGGGGGGAGGGGAGGCAGCCAGGCCGTAAACTCGCTTGGCACACGGCGGCACACGCGCCGCTCGCTGGGCGTCGGCGCAGAGGCAGCAGCGCGCCCCGGGCGTGGTGGCCTCGCCGCCCGCCCGCCCTCCCGCGCGCGGGGCCGGCCGGGCGGACCGGAAGGAACTGATAAACAGAGCGCTAATGACACCTCTCCCGCCCGCGTCGGAAGTGCCCTCGCGGCGCCGGTCATTGAGAAATACCGAAGGGGCCGCGTGGGGGTGAGGCGAGGACAAGCCAGGCGCAGCTGCGCGCGCGTCGCGGGCGGGAAGGCGGGCGCGGGGGGAGGGCGCTGCGCGCCGGGCTGCCTGCACCTCCGGAGCAGCCCGGTCGCCCGATCCCCCCTCTCCCTTGTGCCAGGCGGGTGCGGGTGCGGGATCGGCTTCATCCCTACCCCGCGCTTCCTCCCCGGGGAACCCTCCACTCCCAGCCCTACCGGACTCGGACGGGCGAGAGGGCCGCGAGGGACCCCAGAGAGAAAGCGGGCGACGGGCCAGGCTAAAATGTCCGCAGCTCCAGCGCCCATGCGGCCGGGAGGGGGCGAGGGCCGCGGCCGGCTCCGAGTGAAACAGGACCTGCGGGTCTACTGAGCATGTCCGCTCGCCGCCCGCCCCGGAGGGTCGCTCCGGCTCCGCACCGGGCTTTCCCGGGTGCCGGCGGGAAGGGCCGGGCTGCGGGGGTCCCTCTCCGGCTCCCGGCGCCCAGAACTGGGAGGCCGGAAGGTGGGGCCCTGAGGGGGCTTGCCTAGGTGTGCGTGAAGTTGTGAGCAGATCGGTAAGACCTCTGAAGCTGTGCCACCTTCCTTGGCCTCGAAACTCTAGATTTTGTTGAGAGCTGCCTCACCCTGCTTTGCTGGACAAGGGCAGGAACAGTGATGTGGGTTCTTAACTCCTTCGGCAGTGTCTCCAAATTAAAGCTCTACATAGCAAATGGTGAATTCCAGAAACGGATCCGGTGCACTTTGCTAACACTCTGGTATTCAGACCAATAAATATCTGTTATCCACCGAGTATCTTAATTTATTCTGGAGAGATGCAGAATCAGTCTGCCCACAACCACCAGCTGATGAAGTTCTCTTCCCTTCCCTTTCCTCCTCCTCCCCCACCCTCTCCCCCTCCTTCCCCCCTCCTCTTCCTTCTCTCTCTCTCTCAGATCTCTCTCTCTCTCTGTTTATCTTGGTATCAGGAATCAAACTCAGGACCTCAAGCTTGCCAAGCAGGTGCTGCATCACAGAGCTAAATCTCTAGTTCATAAACGTTTCCATAAAAGGCTCCTTCTGCATAATGAACAAGACAGAAACAAAATCAAAGGCTTTACTTAAACTTTTAAAGAAATGTGAAGGACAAGGATCCGAGGGGAGCCCTTGTTAATCCAGGTGACTGAAGAGAGGAAAATGTTGCCCAGACCTTCTGTCTGCAGCATCTTCCCTGTACACACCATTTCCTCTTCCGGAAGCTTTATGTTGTGGATATTATATTGACACAGCAGAGACTGAAGTGGCTAAAAGAATGAAAGGCTCAAGTAACTCTGGTAACTTGGCATGTTAAATGAAAATCAAAAGCCTTGTCCAAGATGCCTCAGCTAGCACCTGGCACCAGAAAATCCCAGTGGGAACTTTGTCATTTTTGGACCTTAAAATGTTTTCCGTTGTCGCCCTGGCTCTGCCAGTCCTTCACCGTGTTAGCAGACAGCTGCTTGAGTGATGACATGGCGCCAGCAGGCTCTCAGAGCTTGCCTACCTTTAGAAATTAATAACCAGTACACCTGCTACCTTGCCATTTGTGCACTGACCCTGGATGGTAGAGCCCAGGAGGGATCCAAAAGGTGGGTAATTTTGATAAGAATAAAATATCTGTGTTTCTGGAAGTTTAGGATCTCTTTCAACACTCCCAGGGGGAGCAACAGCCAAAGGTGGGAACTGGGTAGTTATGGGATTGGGATGTAGAGAACCTTCAGGATTTGCCTTTACCTAAGTGCTTTCTCTTAAGACTTTAATGTTCTCAAAAACTGAGAAAGGCTTAGCTAGGTCTGATGGTATATGCCTGTCATCCCAGCACGCTGGGGGCTACAGCGGGCAGTTAGTGACTTAGTGAGACCCTATCTTTAAAAAAAAAAAATGAACTAGGAATATGGCTCAGTGCAAGGGCCTTGAGTTCAGTCAAGACACCAGGAAAGCAAAACAAAATGGAGAAAGACAAAGTTGGCTTTGTTAACCCTGTGAATTGAGAAAAACCTCAGTCAAGAGTCTCAGGTCTGCTAAAAGAATGCCAGAAAGCAGGTGTTCCACTCTGGGCTCTCATCATATACATTGGCAGCTAGCATCAAAGGGACTGAGCTCTATCCCTGTCCACAGAGATTTTGGTTGTGATATTGAAAAAGAAGAAGAAGAAAATCCCAGGTTAAACCACCAGTTTCTTCCTGACTCAAGGTGAAACTCTTGCTAACTTGGGAGCATGTACACCTCTCCATACGCATGGCCCTTTTAGGTAGACTATTTTTGAAGCAAATGCATAATCTCCTAGTTTGTGTTACTTCATGGCTTCTATTTAACTAAAATTTTGGTTGGTTGTCTTGTAGTACATTCAGAAAGAGGGAAAAGTCCACTCTGTGGAAAACAAGAAGGAAAAGAATTCTGGCCCTGGCTCCCTGGCAGGATCCCAGAAATTGATACCCAATCACTATGTAATTTGTGGGACCGAGAGCAAAATAAAAATGTAGAATCCCTTGCTAAAAAAAAAAAAAAAGAAAGAAAGAAAGAAAAAAGAAAAGAAAGAAAGAAAGAAAAGAAAATAAAGGATTTCAAGACTGCAAAAGCAGAGCTTGAAACCAAGGACGGATCCTAGCAACTGCGCCACCTCCACGCCCAGGAAGTGGTCCTGCCCCACAGCTCTGGCCCTGTTGCTTTGCAGAACAGACCTACTCCCAAAGCTCCAGCAGGTCCCAGAACAAATAAGTTACAGACCACAGAGGAGCTGTTAAGGGCATCCCCTATTTTCCTGTCCAGAGCCCACAGAGCTGGCAACCTCTGGCTCAGTATCCATGGCTCTCAAGGGTCTGAGACAACGTCTATCCTTCATTTACCAAAAAGATTTATTAGATATTTAAGCAGTATTTTTAAGGTTACCTTTAAACGCCATCATTTCCAGTAAAATGCAAAAGTCTCCGGGCTGTGTTGGGTGTGCCTTTCATTTTCCTTTGCACAAATAGTGATTCTTTAAAAATGCCCGCTCTTCTAGCAAGACACAAAAGATCACAATATTCATGCGAAGCTGAAAAGCCTCTGCCATTCAGAACCTTGGCGAAGTCTAACTCTTTCCCCTCCCTCCTTCCTTTTCTGGTTGGGCTGGGGAGTAGAGACCAGCCGCTGCCACCTGCGCCACCCCCACCCTCGCACCGCGTTGGGGTGCTAGTTCCTCCCAGCACGATCGCCCCTCCTGCTGCTTATCTCGACCTCCTCCCTCCAGCTCCCCACCTCCGCTCCCCTCTACGGTTTTTAATCCTAGGGTTTGGAAAGAGGGAGGAGACCGAACCGGAGCCAGATGTGTTCGAGTCCCCCACTCCCGCCTCCTCCCTCTTTTTGGGCTTCCTAAAACCCGGAGCTCTGACTGACTAGGATTCGGAGTCAGACAGCCACAGCACAAAACAACTCCGATCCCGGACTCCTCCGGGACTGGCAGCCCGGAGGGAGGGGGAAAGGAAGCCGGGCATGCTCAGTAGGCGGGACAAAGTTTTTTTTTTTTTTTTTTTCCTCCCTCTCTCTTTTATTTATTTTTTTTTTCGGTCGTAAGTAGGAAGCTTTTTGCACTCCACCACCTCTGGCCGCTGGGAAGACGTCATCGCTTCCGCCCTACTTCCTCCTCCTGTTGGCCGCGGTGAGAATCCAATATGGAGTAAATCGGTGGAGTCTAGAGATGGGGCTTGGACGGGGCACCCTGCACCGCCTCCAAGGCGCACCTCCCCCGGCAGCCGACCGCTCCCGGGAACCGTGATTGGCCCGGCCCCCCCCCGCCCCCCCCTCGGGGCGACCCCGGACCCCGCCCCTGCCGGGTCCTCCTCCTCCTCCTCCTCCGCCTCCTCCTCCTCCTCCTCCTCGCAGCGGCAGCCCAGCCGCTCCGAGGCGCGCTTGTTTTTCTTCAGCTCTTCCCCACCGCGGTCCGCGGTCCCAGTGTCGCCCTCCGAGCCCAGAGCCTCCGCCCGCAGGGCCCGCGGCGCTCACTCGCTCCCCGGCGTAGCCCGTGCACCCCTTCCCCAACCTCGCGCGGCGCTCGCTCGGGTCGCCCCGCTTCCCCTTCTGCGGCGGCGCCCCTTCATCTCCAGCACCCCCACCCCCACCAAATCAGGCGATCTTCGGAGATGTGAGGAAGGGGGGCGAGCGCACGAGAAGATGAAGGGAGCGAAGCTGCCCGCCGCGGGACAGGCGTCTAGGTGAACAGGAAAATGACCGAAGAAACACACCCGGACGAGTAAGTTCCCCGCGGGGAGGGACAGCGTGGGGGCCGCAGCGGAGGACGCGGGCGGGGGCTCGGGTGAACTTGGCGTGGGGTGCAGCGGCGCACCGACCTGTCCGGTTGGGGCTCGAGATTTCCCTCCGTGTCGGGATGAGGAGGGAGCAAAGGCTGCCTCGGGCTGGCGGGGCCCCGCACGCTTCGGGCCAGTGGTGGCTACGGGGGCCAAGGGCGCGCGGGTGACCTCGGGGCGGTCCCAGCTCCCTTCGGGGGACACTGGCGTTCTCGTCTACTGGAGCGGAAGACCTGACACCCCCACTCCGGCTTCCCGGGGCAACGGTTTTTTTTTTTTTTTTAACGTGGTGACTGGCACTCCCGCCCCGCCGCTGGCCCTGCGGTCCCTTCCCCAGCCCTCTGGGGCCCAGGCTCCGCCATTTCGTTTTCTTGAATCACTCTCATTTGCATACCACATTTTCATTCATAAAAACGCGGCGGAGCTAGGGGAAGACGGGTGCGGGCCTCGCAGGGTCTGCAGAGCCCGGGTCCGCGTGCGCCGGTGTTCTGGAGCGGGCCGCGAGAGGGGTCCCGCAGCGCCCGGGAGTGCACGCGCGTGTGGGCCGGGACGCTGGCCCCGCGGGGTCGGAGCAGCTGGGGGCGGACCCGAAGCATGTGCGGCGGGGGCGGGCAGGAGCGTGCGGGGCCGCGCGCTGTCTGCGGGCGAGTGTGCGAGCGTGTGGGGGGTGTGTGTGTGTGTGTGTGTGTGTGTATCCGCGCGCTCGCGTGTGTGCGTGCACGCGCGTGTGCCCTGCCCGCGGGCTCGAGGGGAACAATGCTCCGGGCCCTCCGCTCGAGGGCCTCCCGGGCCGCCTGCGGGGGACCTGTGCTAGTCGCGGTCCCCTGGCCCTGGTGCAGCTCCCTCCTGCCTCACAGTCGCTGGGTCGGTTTTGGCTTTGGTCACCGGGACCCTGGCATTTCCCCTTGCAGGGTGCGACGGGGGGGCGGGGCCGCAGGGCCCAAGCCTTGGGTCTCCAGCCTGAGGTCGGTACTGTCCCCGCACGGCCACTGCTGCCGCTGCTTCTAGTGCCTGTGCCCGCCACCAGCGACTTTTTTTGTGAATAAGACCTCTCCTTTATTGTCACATGATATCCCTCCTCCCCTGCACATTCATAAATCCGGAGCCGGGCTGTTTCCATTCAGAGCTGCCATTAGCCAAGGTAGAGCTGCTCGAAAGCCGTGAGGAAGCGGAGAGAGCCCCGCGCAGGTCGCAGCCGGGGAGGGGGGGCGCCGAGGGCCTCAGGCTTGAGGCTCCGTGTGTTTTTCTTTGCCCCCTCCCCCGCCCCCCAGGGAACATCGAGACTCAATAGTGTAGGGAGGGGAAGTGACTCAGGGCTGGGTGACCGGGAGGCATGAAGGTCTTCTTTTGCAGCAGGTGACAGAATGCAGTGGTCTACTCTTAAGAAAGCTGACTTTTTAAACGCTTCTTTATCCTTCAGCATCTGTTGCCGGGGTGGGTCGCTGGGTCGGAGGGGGCTGATGTTCGGAAAGGGGAATTACTTCCTGTGGATCTCCAGGGAGCCTTGACTACAGTAACCCCAGATCTGCCAGCGTGTGCTGAAGTGCAAACCCAGGTCACACACCGTCTATTTCAGACATTTGCCTTTGCTTTCATATACTCACCTTGAAATGGTAAAGTGAAAAAAAAGTTCTGCCTGTAGTGTGTAAATGAAGGCGAAAGCGTGTACATATTGCTAGGCTTTGGTGTTTTGTAATGTGGCCCACGAACAGGTATTTTTCTGGTGCAGCATGCATGAGCAGGAGGCACAGGGAAGGACATCAGTGGTGTGCTCTTTCTGGACTGGGGGTTTCCGAAGAGGCTTGGCCATTCTTCTTCAGGTTCCTTGGCTCCATCCTTTTAAGAATGCAGCTCTGACCTGTCCCTTTTCTCAGCAGCACGTCATCTTTTCTTCCTAACCCGTCAAGCAAAAGGATTTCAATGGGCTTTCTCCACCAGAAATCTGTATCTCCTTCCAGGCTTTAGGAGAAAGGTCAGCATCAGCCACTCTAGTGCTTCAATCACCTGGTTGCAGAATAGACATTAAATCTAGTTTCAGTGAGAGAAATAGTAAACCTGGGGGCCTTGACCACTGCAGAAGTGGCCTTTTGGGCATTAGTTTTAACGTGATGATCTTGGCTTAGATAGGAAATGCAAGACCCAGGAAAAAAGCAGCGGTATGGGTAGTACACGACCTACCAGCGCAGTCACTGTGTCGTGTGTTGCTCTATGTTTATATGTAATGGCCCATCTGAAAAATTGCTTTGAAATGTTAGTACCAGGAAGGCTTCTCTTTGTGAGTTAGAGAGCTTGCCATGCTTGCTTTGTTGTTGGGGGGGAAGGGAGGGGGCGCACTGGAAATGCGGAGGACTGTCAAATTATTACTGGATTGTGGTAGCCATCTTAGCCTAGGGTTTTACTAGATTTATTTGCCCTTCTACAGTATGAATTTTGATCCTCTATTTTCTCTTTCAATAAAGGTTTTCAAGGCTGTGGAGATAGTTCAGTAGAATAAGTGCTTGCCAGGCGCAAGGGCCTGAGTTCAATCCCCAGTTCCGCAAAAAAAAAAAAAAGGGTTTTCTATTTGAGGTCCCTCAGGTACTTTTGGAAGTAGACAGAGTGTGTTACTTACAAAGAGAACTAATGACAGCAAACAGCAATCTGGAGACTTAGGGGAATTATGTTTATTTGTACCTTAGCTAAAGTAGATTTTTTCAAACCATGCTAGGCATCAAACCCAGAGGCCTCGTGTGTGTAGGGCAAGCACTGAGCCCCAGCCTACATCCCCAGCTCCTAAAATAAATTTTCCTGGTAGTTACAGTATAGTCAGTGTTTGTATTAAATGGTTCAGCTATTTAAATACCTGTTACATTTAGTGTCAGTGCAGTAAATCAGGATTTTGCAACTGGTCAGTTCTGCTTAACTTCAAAAAATAACATTTATCTTTTTTTTTTTTTCTTTTGGTCTTTTTGAGACAGGCTCTCTTTGTGCAGTTCAGTTTGGCCTTAACCTCATTTGGTAGTCCAGACTGGTCTTGAACTCAACGATCCTCCCGCCTCAGCCTCCTAAATTCTGGGATTACAGGTGTGCACCACCATACTGGCTCAACATTTATGTCCTAGTGTTTTGGTTTTTTTTTTTGTCAATTCAGAACTATATGTAATGTAGAGAATCATGCGTGGTTTGGTAAATGGTCCCAAAAGATAATTTCCATATAGAAAGTATGTACACTGACTGTTCTTTGATCTCACTCCAGAAAGAAACTCCAGAAAGAAATTCATCTTGCCATGGGTGGTGGTCCATGCCTGTAATCCTAGCACTCCAGAGGCTGAAGCAGGAGGCTTGCTCGAAGTTAGAGGCCAACCTGGGCTTCATGGTGAGTTCAAGGCCAGCCCAAATTACATTTTGAGACTCGTGTCTCCAAAAAAAAAAAAGAGAAGAATGTATCTTTTTTTTTTTTTTTGTCTTTTTGAGACAAGGTCTCACTATGCAGTTCAGGCTGGCCTTGAGCTCACTTTTGTAGCCCAGGCTGGTCTCGAACTCACACCGATCCTCCTGCCTCACCCTCCCAACTGCTGGAATTATAGGTGTGAGCCGCCACACCCAGCAGAAGAATGTATCTTAAGGTTTACATTGCTACAGATATTTTTTCTGTTGTGATTTAAAAAGTTGAGTCAGTGGTGGAGTGCTCACCTAGCATGTGCCCAGCCTGGGTTCCATCTTCTGTACCTCATACTCAAGCGCAGGTATAAAGTGTATCAGCAGACTATTGTAAGTAGGGTTTTGGTTTTGTTTTATGTGAGACAGGGTCTTATTTTATAGCCCAGGCTGGCCTCATACTTGTAGCAGTCCTCCTGAGTGCTGGGATTATGAACAAGGGCCACCACGATCATTCTATAGGCAGTTTTGTACATAGGAATGGGAAATTTTTTTAACCATAAAAACTTTTTATCTTTTAAAACATTTGATCTTCACTGCAAATACTTTGGAAGTAAGAGACTCTGCCTTCCTCCTTCTTTATCATCTCTCTTTTATTCCAGGGCCTTTGCACTGAGTTACAGCCCTACTGTCCCTTTTCCTTGTTGTTGGTATGGGAGATGGAACTTGTGACCTTGCTCTTGCCAGGCAGGTGCTTGAGCTCCTGAGATAGAGCCCCAGCCCTCTACCTCCCCTTTTAAACACTTTTTATTTTCTTTTTTTAAGTCTTGCAACAAAGTCTCGCGAAATTGGCCAGGCAAGAATTGAACTTGCAGTCCTGCTGCCCCAGCCTCCTGGGGTGCTGGGCTTTCACGTGTACCACCATGCCATGTCCCACCGTGTCAGCTTCAGTTCTCTCTTTGGTTCTCAGGAACTCTTTTCTATAACCTGCTTTTTGCCAAAGCAAAAATGGATTTGCACCTTCACCCTCAGTCCTATTTTTCTTTTTTACATTTATTTTTTAACTTTATTTATGTTAAAAAATAAGGCAGCCTGCCCTGGGGGTGGGGCTGGCGCAACCTGTGTTGCCGGGGATCGAGCTGCGTTCCTGAAAGTTATCTCACTGGCCCCAGTTCTGTTTTTCTTATTGCTGAAAAGTTCTCCCTTTAAAAAAAGTCATTAAAATATTTTTGTTGAACCATTTTAGAGACATTGCAAGCATCAAGATTCTTATAGCTGAGCTCACTTGAGCTTGCTTCTCAAAAGATAAAAATGCTTTTCTGTGAAGCTGTAGTGTCATTAGTGAACTTTAAATTATAGAATAATGCCTTGAGGTCTTTGCCTCTCTGCCTGAATTATCTGAAAAATGTCTTCCTTAACTACTCAACCCAAGGCCAATCAGAAACCCTGAATTAAATGCATTTGTAACACAAGCTTGAGGCACATTGCTTCCTGAGCTCACCTTGGTATTGGGTAAGTGGGTGGAATGGGGGTGAATCCCCTGTATTTCCTTGAAGCTGCTGAGGATTAGTGAGATAGCTTAGTTGAGGGCACAGTATGCCCAGAATGTCGGTGAGTGTCCTGTGCAGCTGTATTCCCAGCACTCGGGAGGCTGAAGCTGGAGTATACCTGTGAGTTCAAGACCAGCCTGGACTACACAGACCCTAACTCAAAACAACAATACAATTTAAACATTAAAAAAATAAATTTGGGGGCTGACGAGATGGTTTTGTGGTCTAAAGCGCCTGCTTAGGAAAGCTTAGGCAACCACAGGGTCCATGGTTCGATCCCAGCGTCACGTGCTGTGCCAGCCCCACCCCCAGGGCAGGCTGAGCCAGCCATAATAAAAAAAAAATAATAATAAAATAAATAAAATAAATTTGGGGTTGAGTGTTCTGAGATTCCCCTCAAGATTATTGGATAGGGTAGGGGAATTGAGAATTAGTTATTTCTGGAGTAAATTGAAGAAACAGTTGGAGGAATGAAGTCCAATATAAAGACTAATCCTTCATCTTTGCTTAGCTTTAAAAGGGGGGTGTGTTTCTGTTCTACACAAGTACAATCCTTTAATGTTAAAAATGTGGAGTTGGCTCTGTAGAACTAGAATCTCAGTGCATTGACTAAAAAAATGCTAAAAACAAGACAAAACAGAAAACCCTGGACAGACTTAGAGAGCTCACAAGCCAGGTCCTGTGATTGTATAAAGCTGAGCAGGCTGCGTGGCCCCCTTGGTAGTAGACCTCTGAGCCACCCCCATCTGCTGATGGCTGTCTGAATTTGTTTCCATGGGGATGATAACCCATGCTGCTCCCCATGTACTATGGCAGGTCCCCTCTGCTTCTCAGTTTCCTTACCCAATAAAATATATTTAGAAATTGAAGCCATAGGAATACCCAAAAGCATTCTTTTCTTTTTCTAGTCTTCTGCAGGTGCGGTGCTGTCTGTTCTCCCAGTCAGCTGTGAGCCATTGCTTTGGGAGGTCCTCCTTGATATTTCCCACTCTACCGCTGTTCTGCAGGTCTAAACTGATGACTGTAAGGGGCTGGGGAGATAGCTCCGTGGCACAAGTGTCTGCCTGGCAAGTGCGAAGTCATGAGTTTGAACCCCAGTCCTGAAAAAAAAAAAAAAAATTAAACTGATGACTGTAGTATATCATCTCCCCCCACCTCCATGCTAGTTCTCACCATTTGGAGTTAAGCCTAATACCCAGCTAGGTTGTGCATCATATGGGGGGGCGGGGAACGGTGTTTGGTTTGTTTTGTTTCTTTCCTGTCAATGTGGGGGCAGTGAGACAAGGTCTCACTATGTCGCCCAGGCTGGCATTGAACTCATGGTAGGTAGTTCTGCCTCAGCCTCCCGAGTGCTGCGATTGTATGTGTGGGTTGCTGCCCCCGGAACCTCTCAACTTCTTAGCTTTCTAGTTGTCGTTCCAGAACCATTGGGTATATTGTCAAGGGTCAGGGAGATAGCTCAGTAGAATAAGCACTTGCTTGGCAAGAATGAGGGCCTGAGTTCAATCCCAGGTTCTGAAAAAAAAAAAAAAAAAAAATTGTGATTGCTTGATACCCATTGGGGAAAAATTAGATTTAATTATCAGC
>PVKN010015971.1:0-18160 GCA_004027915.1 Capromys pilorides
TGTGTGTGTGTGTGTGTGTATGTGTGATGCTGGGGACTGAATCTAAAGCATCTGCACTGAGTTCCTTATCTCAGCCTTTTTATTTTGTGACAGCATCTAAATAAATCACTAAGTTTCCCTAGGCTGGGCTCAAACTTGGAATCCTCCTGCCTCAGCCTCCCATGATGCTGGGAATATGGGCATGTACCACACCTGGCTTTGCCTCTGAGTTTGAGGGGATCCCTTGTGGTTTGAGTATCATCTTGACCTCACTCCAACGTAAACCCCTTCACCCTTGTCTGAGTGACACCAACCCAGGAGCTGCAAGTTTACCTGGATGTTGACCTCATTGCCCCTTGGTGATCTCCGCTACCTCCTGCTCCAGTAGCTTTCAGGAATGCTCACTGTCCTCCAGCTCCGTCGTCAGGCTCTGGTGCTGCTCCTGCGGGCTGTACTCCTTGTGCTGCCAAACATCCACACCCATCTGGACCTGCAAATCCTATGGAGCAAGAGGAACCCTCCTGAGCCTATACTCAGGCGTGTGGGGCAACCAGGACTGAAGGTGCTGCCATCTCAGTCTGGACTCAGTGGGAAGATAGAACGGGTGGACACTAGAGAGCACAGGACAAGTTGTGGGGCCGACTGGGCTCTGGGAGTTCACAGTGTGCTCAATGCCTAGCTGGGCCAGGACCCAGGTGTCCGTAGAGCTTGTGCATCAGGATGTTATAACGAGGGCAAGCCTTTCCTGTGTGTTCCCCTCAAGGCCCCCAAGACTGACCATTATACTTTCACTAGCTAATCCCTGGTTCTGTTCTTCTGGGCTGTTTCTCTGTAGCACATATCTGAATATTTTTAAATGCTACTTTTATTTATTTACTGCTTATTGTCTATATATGTAGAGATGTTTGTCTGTTTTGTCTATTTTTGTATCCCTCACACTGAAAATAGCATCCAGGTACAGCAGGTGCTCAACTAGCAGGTTATGAGTGTGTGGGTCTAACTACATATAGCTTTGAAGACCAGTTTGATGATGCAGGGCAATAGAAGGAACGTTAGCCCTGTTTGGGTTCATTTCCTAATACAAGTGGTGGTGGGCATTTAGGTGTGTGTTATGTTCTTGATTTTTCTATGTCTGAAGTTGTTCAGAACAAGCAAACATTGATTTAAAAAATCAAGACAGGCCCCATTTCCATATTGCCTCCTTTTGCCACCCCCTTCAGTTGTCCAGGATAGAAACTTTGGTGCTTAGGGAACCATGTTCCTCAGTCTCCTGCTCCCTAGCCTGCTAGCTGCCCCACCTTCTCATTCTTGTGTCCTTGCTGAAGTCACATGTGAAGTTAGCTCCTTGCGAGTCTCCCACCTCTCCTGGTGCGGGTTGGTACGGGGGCTCCTTCCTCCTCCCAGTTGGCTGCCTTGATGTGCTGTTGCAGCCAATTCAGGGTCTTCAGGAGTTCACTGTTGTTCTTGCTGGTATGGTCTAGCTGGGTTTTCATCTCATTGGGCTCAGTCTTCTTCTTCTTGAGTTGAATGCCTCTGCTCTGCCCCCAGTTAACCTGCTGGGCCAGTGACCCACTCATAGTTCTTCCTATAAGTCAAAACAGAGGAGATCTTGAGATTCTGGGCCGCTGTTCAGTCTAAGCCAAACTTCCCTAGATAAGTCATCTCTGAGCATGAGGATGGATGTGGCTACCACCTTCTGAAATTAAATGAAATCTTAAAACATTCAAGTGGGAGAATATTATAGCCTGGGGACAGGTGAAATGGTCATATATACTGAAAATTTGCCACATGTGTTGTGTGGTCCCTATTTTTTTAATATGCAAGTAAGAAATCTGAGATGCTACAAGACATGTCAGAGTTGCCCACAATGGGGTCATAATTGAAATCTACATGCTAAAGTCCTCAGTTTTTCTGTTAGAAAATGTGACCTTTGGCCATATAAGTCAGATTTACATTTTTAAAAACAGTAGTCATTGCTGGGCATGGTGGCACACATCTGTAGCCTCAGTAGTCTGGGAACTGAGGCAGGAAATTTAGTGACATTCTGTCTCAGTTAAAACAAAACAAAAGCCAGGTGTGGTGATACATGCCTGTAATCCCAGCATTTAGGAGACTGAAGCAGGAGAATTGCTTGAGTTTGAAGCCAGCCTGAGCTACAAAGTAATAACCTCAAATCCAGCCTGAACTGAACAGTGAGACTCTATCTCAAAAAGACAAAATCCAAAGCAAACCAAAGCAAAACAAAATTTAGCCAGGTTCTGTGGCACACACCTGTAATCCTAGCACCTGGGAGACTGAGGCAAGAGGATCACCTTGAGTTGAAGGCTGACCTGGACTACATGTGAAGACTCTGTCTCAAAAAGAAATTAAAAAAATTTTTTAAAGGGCTGGGGTTGTAGCTTAGTGTGAAAATTCTGTATTCAATCCCCAGTACCATAAAACAAAACAGAAAAACCAGCCATTAATTGGTTGGATTTAATTTGCAATGATACTTTAATCAACTCAGGAACTATTTCCATAAAACACTTATATAAACTATATTAATCTCCTGTTATCAAAGAAGACCAGGAAAAGTGACTGAGGTGTTCAATAAACATTTGTTGACTTAAGTCAAAGAAGTGGACAGCACTTAAAAATCCTGTCACCTTCCTTTTCAGATCCCTAGCACACCCTGTGTCACCTCCCCAACCCCTTGAATGACCATCACATGCTGGATTTGCAGCAACTTGAGATATAGTCACTTTCTGGATATAGGGGAGGGTATCTTGACAGTCTCAAAAATGAATAAAATGGGGCTTCACTTTGACTTAGCCATAAGCAAAGTTTACAATATAATGTTGTTGAAAAAGCTGAAGAAGAACTAAACAAATCGAAAATTTTCATGGATCAAAAGATCTAATACTGGCTGGGAAGATAGCTCGGTGGTCTAGGCACCTGCTTGGCAAGCACAAGGACCCAGGTTTGATCCCTGGTACCACATGCTATGCCAGCCCTGGAATCTTGGGAACAATGTGCCAGCCCCAAAACTGAGCGTGGTGACATATGTTTGTAATCCCAGCACTGGAGAGGCTGAGACAGGAGGATCACTATGAGTCCAAGCTGTGTAGCAAGACGCTGTACCAAATAAACAAATAAATAAATAAGATTAAAAGACCTAATATTATTGAGAGGCAATAATTTCCAAAATGATCTATAGTTTCAACATAATTCTTATCAAAATTCAAGTCACTTCTTTGCAGAAATTCACAGATTGATGATAAAATTTATGTGGAAATACTAGGACTCAGAAATATGTATTTGTGGTGGTGGGAATCAAACCTGAGCCCTATGTATGCTAGGTAAGTGCTCTACCACTGAGATATATTCCCAGTCCCAACCAAAACAGTCTTTAAAAGAAATAAAGTTGTAGGACTCCCACTTCCCAATTTCAAAGTTTATTACATAGCTACAGTAGTCAAGACACTATGACCCCACTATAAACATATACGTAAGTGAAGTAGGATTAAAATTCTAAAAATGAATATCTTATTTGTGATCAATTACTTTTCAACAAGGGTACCAAGGCCATTCATTTGGTGAGAGAAGTCTTTTTAAAAAATTGTAGTCGAGTGCTGGTGTGGAGGCATACTGCTATAATCTCAACACTGGGGAAACTGAGACAGAAAGATCTAATTTTAAGGCCATCTTGGGCTATATAGTGAGTTCAAGGACATCCTGAGATACACAGTGAGATACTGTCTAAAAGAAATTTCAGAGATAACTCTAGGTATCTATGTGCAAAAGAATGAATTTGGAGCTGGGCATGGTGGTATGTACCTAAAATCCCATACCAAAAAGAATGAGAAAAATATAAAAAAGGGCTCAGGTTGTAGTCCAGTACAAAGGCCATGAGCTCAATCCCCAATAACCAGGACCAGATAGACAGCTTAGCAGCACAGTACTTATCTGCCTGTAAGATCCTGAGTTCGATTCTTGGTATCAAAACAAACAATCCCCTATACCAAAAGGGGGAGGGAAAGACAATGAAATTGGATCCCTACCTCACTGTATATATTTTAAAATCAAGTTTATTAGTACATTTTAGGTATACATAATGATCACACTCATCATAGGGAATTTGTAGTCATACATGATATAACCTGATTCTTTTTTTCCTGTTGTCATACCCTCTTTCAACCCCCTTCCCCTCCTTATTCATGAAAGCTTTGTTTTCATTTTTTCCTTCTCTCATTTTTTTGCTTCCTTCCCTTCCCCCTCTCCTTCCCTAGTTTCCTTTCCCATTTGAACATTTTCTTCCTATTTTATAATATCTATTATACATTTTGGTCCATATTTACACTTTTGGTTTCTCACACCAGGGCAACAATGCAGTGTTTATACATGTGTGTCTGATTTATTTCACTTAAGAACAAGATTAGTCAATAGACCTTTAGACATGACCCCTAAAGTATAAGTGACCAAGAAAAAATAGGTAAGACTTTTTCAAAATTAAATTAAATACTTTTGTACTTCAAAAAAAGAAACACCTTTAAGAAAGACAACCCACAGAGTGGGATAAAATATTTGCAAATTATGTAACTGATTAGGGTCTAGATAGATATAAAGAAGACATTAAGAACTTTTATGACCTAACATTAAAATAACAATCTAATTTTTAAGTTGGCAAAGAATAGATGTTTCTCCAAAGAGGAGACACAGATGCCCAGGCCCTTAGTTGTTGTAACTGTCCAGGAGCTTGAGTCCTGGCTGTTGCTGAGGATGGCTGTGGTCCTTTTTGGGGGAGAGCTGGTCCTTACCTTGAGCATTGCTTCCCAGCTCCAGCTCGGATCCCTCAGCCTGCTGGCACAGATCCTTCATCCCTTTTGTGCAGACTTCCTAGCTTCCACCACTGACCCTTGGATATTCCCAGTACAGAGCCTTGGTATAGACTCACATGAGACATTGTTGTGCCCTCCAGTTGGCTTCCTGGAGGACATTGCCATGGGCACCAGGTCTTCAGCTGGCCTTGTGCAGGGCATTACAGTGGGATTCAGGGCCTCGGCTGGATTCTTTAGATCTGTAGTGCATGGGCAATTCTCCTGCACTCTTTTGCATTTGACTTAATGGGTGAATATTACAAAATAATCCTATAAGTTATGGGTGCTATATTAAATCTTTTCCCTTGTAAGGGCCGGCCAGATAGCTCAGCAGACTAAAGTGCCTGCTTAGGTAGAGCACAGCTGCCCTATCCTGGGGCACGCTGAGATGGTGGTTGAGAATGGGCGTTGTGACTCATGCCTGTAATCCCAGTGCTTTGGAAGCTGAAAACAGGATAATCACTACGAGTTGAATCTATGTAGTGAGACCCTGTAGACTCTGTACTAAATACAAAAAACATAAATAAATAAATCTTTTCCCTTGTAAACATTGAGTACAACAACCATCATATCTAAAATATTATCTTCTGAAGCATTTGTACCGGAGTGCAAGAAAATACCATTATTCTCGCTTAATATATGAAGAAACTGAGATTCAAAAGATTCATCTTATTGCCCAAACTCACATAACTAATGGGTAGTAGACATATTCAGGTTTCACCCTGTCATACTACCTGTAAGTCAGCCTTGTATTCCATTGGTTCGACTCCTCATAGTTTCAAATTCCTCTTCTTTCTCATGGATTCTCTGGTTAATGTCAGCTTTAGCCTGAGCCAGTTCCAACTGAATTCAAATCAACTTGCTGTTTTTAACTTACCAGGTATACAAGCATGGGTATTCTTGGCCAAGAAGATGTGAAATCTCAGGCCAAAGAGCCAGCCCCCAAGGTGACATCTACATGGTTACCTCCAGGGAAGACTCAGCCTCTTCTGGGGCCACTGGGAGGTCTTCCTGATCAATCTCTAACCTTTTCTTCAATTTCTGCTGCTCATGCACACTCTGACCTCCCTCATCCAGCTGATCCAGGAACTGTTTCATCGCTTCTGAGGAAGAAATATTCACACTGATAAGGCACATGAGGACCAGCAGCCTCCAGGATCATGGCATGGCACAGTCATTTCTCTGTTGGTAGTCCCAGCTTCACTGGCTCAAAAGGAAGACCAACTGATTTCACATTATAGACTCATGGAAGATAGAGATTTGTGCACTGATGAACATTGGATTCAAGCTCTTTTGAGAGAGAGAGAGAAAGAAAGAGAGAGAGAGAGAGAGACAGACAGACAGACAGACAGACAGACAGACAGACTGACTGACTGACTGACTGACTGACAGACAAAGACCTGAATCTTGGAGAACAATGAGAAAGCAGAGAGCAGCTTTGGGGCTAGGGCCCTAAACTCCTCAGGCTTGCTAATCCTGCACCATAGGCTTTTCTTTCTCGAAGTCCTATCTGGAGCTCAAAAACAACTAAACATGAACACACACACACACACACACACACACACACACACACACACATACACACACCCCACTGCTGGTGAGGACTAGAGCCTTTTTTATTTCCTTTCTCAGTTGGAAACTCTTCAGTTGCCCACCCACAGGAACTCCTGCAGATGTGCTGCACCTTGGAAGTAGGTACAAGTCTCAGCCCATGACCAGAGATGTCCAAGAAATACAACTTTTGATTATACCATGACTAAATGCAACTCTTAGATCTATTCTTCTTCTTCTTCTTCTTCTTCTTCTTCTTCTTCTTCTTCTTCTTCTTCTTCTTCTTCTTCTTCTTCTTCTTCCTCTTCCTCTTCCTCTTCCTCTTCCTCTTCCTCTTCCTCTTCTTCTTCATCTTCTTCACTTTTTTTTAAGATAGGGGCTCACTAGTAGCACAGGCTGTCTTTGAGCTCACTTTGTAGCCTATGCTGGCCTTGAACTCCCAGCAATCTTGCTGCTTTAGCCTCCCAAGTGCTGGGATTTCAGGTGCGCACCAGCATGCTCAATCTTCAGTTCATAAAAAGCACATTTAATCTAGGTTATGGGGTTCTAAGTTCCAGGTGGTTTTGGGAGAAGATTATAGGACATCATTGAAGTCATTGTTGCTGTCCCAACTGGTAGCATTATCGCCACATCGATGACTTCTAAAGCCCCATCATCTAATCTCTGAACACAGTGATAGATTTCTGGCCCTCACTGTCCTGCTGTGGGGCCATGAGCTCCTGTGATGCTGCCTGATACCCTCTCAGCACAAGACGATGGCTCAGCTATTCTTCTCCCAGGCTGGGGCTACTTTACAAGATTTGCTGCCAACAGGGATTCACCTGCGGAGTGAGGTTCATATCTTCCATTCTTAACCCCCAGGTCACCTGGGAGCCTTCTCATTTCAATGGGAGTAGCACCCTGGGTTGGTTGGCTGAGACTCTTGCCAGCACTCAACTGTCAGTATCCTCCTGTATACTTTCTTGTCCTAGTCAAGTCTTCATTCATGTAACTATGCTCAAGTTCTTCACCTAAAAAAGTGGAGCCCACACACCTCTCAAAATCACCTCCTCTAAGCAAGTGGCTCTCCTGGGAGGGACAGGTTTGGGGATCATTGCTTATTGGGACCACCTGTCTGTACTCCGTTGCAGTGACCTTACACCAGCTGTGCTGGGATTTGGTTTATCTCTAGAGAGAAAGCAGAGTGTGGTGACTTAGAACTGAACAAGAAATCTTTATGCATTGACTTGGATTTGGTCTTTGTGGTTCTTCAGAATAGGGGCCCAAAAACAGTTCTTAAAACAATACCTCTTGCAAAACTGCCTTTACAATTAGAAATGTGTGCCAAACACACAGACATACGGACACACACACACACACACACACACACACATATATACACATACACACACACACACGTGCACACAATCGAGTTAAAACTCAGTATGGCAAAATGATCTTCAGTTCATAGCACTTTTCAGGCAATATCCAATGGAATGAATTTCTAGCCTGAGAATCCTATGTTTAGGAAACATGTCGCTGAGTGCAGTGATGCATGCTTATAAGCCCAGCATTTGAGAGGCAGAGACAGGAGGACTGCAAGTTCCATGCCAGTCTATGCTACATAGCAAGTTCTGGGTTAAAAATATAATGAGACACTGTCTCAAAAAATAAAAGTATATGGGGTTGTAGGAGTAGAAAATATGCTTAGTATGCATAAGGCCCTGGGTTCAATTCCAGGGACCAAGAAATACAAAAGGTATATACGTATTATATATAATATATATTATATATATAACATATATATGCCGAAAACATAAAATCTATTGAATGTTATTTGTGCCAGCTGCTCTATGGAGTAAAGATGTCATACATTTAGTTTACCGTTGCACTAATATTACAAGGTAGTAGTTCCCTACTTTACAAATGAAGAAAGCAAAGTATAGCAAACTTAAGTCACTCACCTAAACTTACGATGCTGAGTGCCTAGGTCTCTCTCCAAAGTGCTTTTATTAGCTAGCCAGTAGACATTTACCAAGGACCTACTATGTGCCATCTTGTGCTTAGGTTGGTCATGTGCTCAAACCGTTTGTGTCCCTATCCCTGCAGCCCACCCTACCTGCCCACCCTTAGGCTCACCGTGCAAGGTCTTGTTTTGCTTTCTCACTAACCTTAGGTGCTCCGGTGACTCCTGTAGGAAGTCTTGGTCTTGAAGCTCTCTGTCACACACGTGTCACTCCTGCGAGCTGTCCACTTCCACTCACAGCTCCTCACTCTTCTGCTGCCACTTGGCCAGCATCTTGTCAGACACTCTCTGCTTCTTATCCAGGGCAACAGCGACAGTATTGGCCTGCAGTGAAGAGGAGATGGCTCAGGACTTTTTCTCTGGAGCTTCTTATGTGGATATGACTTCCTGCTTCCCTGGCCACTGGATGCAGCCACTTTCTCATGGCTGTTCCTTATTGGCCTGAATTAAGATCATTTCCAGACCAAGACCAGGGAAGTATACGTTAGTAGAAATCTTACTTAATTCAGCTAGAGACCAAGAAGTCATTCTGAACCAGGGATGCAAACAGAAATACTCAGTTACACAAAATGTGTGGGATGTGGTTTGTATAACAGACAAGGAACAGGGACAATGTATTATGTAACTTCCTGAGAACAAATCTAACCCCTGCTGTGGGCCTGTTTAAATACAGTCCTCCTTATTCAGGGGCCACATCCGCAGATGGAACCAACCACAGATCAAAACAGCTCTCTTGTCATTATTCCCTTAGCGATCCAGTACAACTATTTACATACTATTTCCTTGGTGTCAGGCATTATAAGTAATCTAGAGACAATTTAAAATATATGCAGAGGATGTGCAAGCACTGCACAATTTTATATAAGGGACTTGAGCATCTGCAGATTTGGGAATCCTCTGGCCATCTAGGAATCAACCCTCTTCAGACACCAAGAGGTAACTGGAGTGAGTGGTGGAGAGTTAGGATTTCAGAAGAGTTTATAAGCTTGTGCTCAAGTAGATAACCATGTCCAATGCAGTCCTAAAGGCGAAACCTGTGTTCTACCCTCTTGGGTTACAAGTGTCTTCCTGAAGCTCAGACCCATGACCAACTCTCCCCCGACCTGCTGTGGGCTCTCCTCTCATGCATAGATAGGCAGCCTGTCAGCACTTGCTGCTCTGACTTTCTGCAAGTCAATGCTGAGGGCCTCAAATACTGCGTGGAGCCTCTGATTATATTTTTTTTTCAAGAAAGGTAGCCTGGGCCTGGGCAGTTTCAGCTGCCTCTTGGATTTCTTTCTTTCTTTCTTTCTTTCTTTCTTTCTTTCTTTCTTTCTTTCTTTCTTTCTTTCTTTCTTTCTTTCTTCTGTGGTACTGGGGATAGAACTCAGGACCCTGCGCTTGCCAGGCAAACACTTATTCAACTGAGCTATCTCCCCAGCCTCCCTCTTGGATTTCTTAAAGCCTGGTAGAGAGCTTTTTCCTGGGGTTGAGGACCAGATGAGCCATAAAGGAAACATAACAGCCCACAGGCATGACCTTCTGCCATCAAGGACACAGGTGCACGGCCTTGAGCTCTGGTGTCAATTTTGAAAAAGATGTAGATCCATTTGAATGTCTATGGAAGCAACTACTTCCATTCACTCACTCATTTATGAATTCAACAGATATTTATGGTTTCTACTCATTGCCAAGAATTGTTCCAGGCTTTAGGAGTATAGCAGTGAATAAAGCAGACTGAGATCTCTCCCTCATGAATAGGGAAGAGGACACATAGGACATGAGGACTATAGCAAACAATTAAGCAGAGAAAGATGGGGGGCCTTGCATTTTTTTAAAGAAATGGTACTAGGGATGGAACCCAGGGCCTTTACACTGAGCTACATCTTCAACCCTTTGTAAATTTTTTATTTTGAGATAGGGTCTCCTTAAGTTGCCCAGTTACCCATGCTGGGCTCAAATTTGTGATCTGCCTGCATCAGCCTCCCTGAGTGCTGAAATCACAAGTGTGTGCCACCACATTAGACTAAGGATGACCACAGTTTTAAATGAGGGCCAAGAGGAGGAGAGTTTCTGGGAGGGGACACAGGAATATAGACCTGAAGGAGGGAAACAGGGGCTGTGCTTCAGCAAGGTCCATTGGTGCTCCTTAAGCATATTAGACTCAGAGAAATCCTGCCTGGAACCGCAATCCTAGACCTTAGCATCTTTTCAAGTAGAGGTTCTAGGTAGCTAGTCCTGACTTACATGAGGGACCCTGAGGGTGCACAGACATAGAGCGGGCCCCTTTGTCTAAGCACTTGGCCCTTTTAAAGGAGCTTGAGAACTTCCTTCCTGGCCATGGCATTAACAGTGACCTCAGAAGTGCTGAGCCACCACCCTCACAGGCTTGGCCACCCTCCTGGCCGTGGCATTAGCAGTGACCTCGGAAGTGCTGAACCACTACCCTCGCGGGATTGGTCCAACTGGCTCTGCTAATACAAGGATGACATTCACTTGGTCTCCTCCAGCTCCTTGATCCCTTGCATGGCCTCAGTCTCATATTTGGTCCTCCAGGTAGTCAGCCCACTGAGTTTGGACTCAAGGCACCAGAAGCTCTTATGCGCCTCCCTGCTCCTCCTCCAGCTGATCCTTCATCATGTCCAGAGTATACTTGATGTGGGGGAGACCAAAACTCACTGCAATTGTACTAAGAGATGGTGGAGGAACCCGTCAGGGACCACCATGCCTGTCCATGGCTCCAGGACCATCATGTAGCTGTAGAGAACATTGTATCCATGCTGACCATAGGTAAAGTAGGGAAAGATGCATGGTTCTACACTCCAAGCCTTGAGGAATTTGTTCACTTTTATTCTCCTTTCTTTTACCATGCTTATTTTTTCTTGTAGTACTGGGGATTGAAACAATGATCATGTCATTGAGGTATATGCCCAGTGCCCCCTTCGGTGACAGGGTCTCATTATGTAGTTTGGGGTGGGCTTGAATTCACTAGATAGCCCATATAGGCCTTGAACTTGTGGTGAACCTCCTGCCTCAACTTTTCAAATGCTGGGATTATAGGTGCACTGTCATGCCTAGCCCCAGCTCTTTTATAATTTTATAATTTTTATTTTGGCAAAGTTTTCTAGGCTGGACTTGAGCTTGCAGTCCTCCTGCCTCAGCCTCCCAGAATGCTAGGATTATAGGAATGCACTACCATGCCCAGCCCATCAGTGGTTTAATTTCCCTTTTTTCCAATCATTGTCCCCAAAGATATGCAATTTCATTTAGTCATACCCATCACATACTACATACAGCTTTATAGTTAATATTTTCGCTTGGTCTTATATCAAATATTTCTGTAATTCTTTCTACATCTTCAAAACCTATAACTTAAGGATGAAGTTATATTGCCAACTCCATCCCAAACAAACTTTTGACTCTTAATCTAAACTGTCTCTTATGATGATCCACTTGTCACATCAGAGATGCCTTCATCCTTAGGACTTGATGGGATCCCACTATGGGATTCTTTATATTCATGGCTCAATTCACTATTTTCAGTTGAGCAAGAAAAGAATAGAAGAAACACTGGGTGAAAAAACTGCTTTCCCAGCCAGATCTAAAGTCCCTCATGGCACTGCCACAAAAGTACAAAATAAACATGGTAATGTGGCTGCCAGGTATGTGGCACATTCTTGTAACCCCAAGACTGTGGAAGCCTGAGGTAGGGGGATCACAAGTTTAACCCTAGCCTGGGAAATTTAATAACTTAGAGAGACCTGGCCTTGAAGTTAAAAGGGGGTGCAGTGGGATGTAGCTCAGGTGCTGGGTTCATTTCCCAGCACTGGGAAAAAAATGGTGGCCAACCAAGCTGGAATGGGCAGCACAGTGAGCCACTCTGCCAGCCACCCACAGTTGGTGAGTTCAGGAAGGAGGAGGGGCCCAAGGGCTGCCAACAGCTAGGGAACTTGCATGGACTTTGGAGCCTCTGATGATGAAGCTGCCAGCTCCCATGTGATAGTAGATCCAGCAAAGGAATTTGGATAAAACAGCCCAGCAAAGGAATTTGGATAAAACAGCAAGGCAGAGAAAGTTTACCAGTGCCCTGTCACCAGCTCAGAACTTACCCCTCTGTCATTTGATTGCTGGAGCCAGAAACCAGGAAGAGGTCCATGAGCCAGAGAGGAAGAGCAACGGTTCCCAGTCCTGCTCTGTAAGTCACTCCATTTTGCTAAGCAACTCCCTCCCTCCCTCCCTCCCTCTCTTCTTTCCTTCCTTCCTTTCTTCCTTCTTCTTTCTGACAGGTTCTTGCTATGTAGTCCAGGCTTCTTTTGAACTCACTTTGTAGCCCAGGCTCTCTGAGAACTCACAGTGATCCTTCTGCCTCAGTATCCCAAGTTCTGGGTTTATAGCCATGCACCACTATGCCAAGTTTGGGCCTCCTTTTTCTTATCTGTTACATGGAGATGATTTTAAGAAATATTCACAGTGTGGGAGATAAGGCTGAAGGATGCTCCACAGTTCTTTTGATGTCCTACTAGAGCTCAGCCTCATGTGCTCACTAGAAAGATTTCATTTTCTAGGCAAATGTACCTTCATCTCTTTACTCCTGGTTAGAGCTAAACCTCTGCAAAGTTAGATGGTAACTTGTATCTTGATGAATCCAAATTACTTTTGTCATGAGATGCAAAACATTTCTTCTGATTAGGGAAGCGGGAACTAAACTAAACCAAACCCAGAAGCGACAATATAGGACACTAACCAGCTTTGCGTCCCATTTAGAAAAGTTATGTGAGCATTCCTTTCTCAGCTGACTGTAAGTCTCTGCCTTTCAAATGTTCTCCAAAGGCAGCTTTTTCTAGTTCCCTCAATGAATTAAATAAATCCTTGGCATACGATCACTTTATATGAGCATGAGGGTTCTGTTTTGAGACGTGAAAATTGTACTTTGTCAGTATTAATGTCCTTCCTGTCGCACTCATGGGGCAAGGAGGGAGAGGATAGGAAATTGCTTTCACGGTGTCCCCCATTTGGCTATGTAAAGACATTCGTGGGATACTTAGCAGGTGTAATAACATCTCCTTGTCTCACCATAAGGGATTAGTTATGAATTTTCCAAGGCCCCAAGAGCCCTGGGGGAGAGGACCAGGCACTCTCTTTCCATTTCCTTTGGGAGCTCCAATTCGTTTCCACACATTGCTCCTTAGAAGCTGTGGGAGCAGGCAGCTCACCTTGGAGATGGGCTCTGATGGCCTTGCTATCTGCCTGGTTTCACTCCAGTTCTGCCACTTTGGCTCTGGCTTCTGCTAAGCTGTCTTCCAGCTTCCTGACACTGCCCTCTGCATTCATCCACTCAGAATGAACTCAGCTGCAGGAGCCCCCTAGGTATCTGCCACAGACTCCTGTCCTGACTCGTGTCTGTGCCTTCTCTATGGCTTCTCTGGCTCCCTACCTAATCCCTCTAAAATGTTCCTTCCTCAGAAACTGTGTAGGGCTTATGAATGTTGGAAGTTTGGAGGCAGCACTGCTGGCTGGGGTGCAGTTTCCCTGTGCACCTTTGTGTTGGTTTTGGACCCCTCTTTTCCCAGTGTTCCAAGAGGGCTTCTTGTGTGGTAGACACTCACAGATGCTTTGTTGAGTGGCTCACTTCATTTATGTTTTGTGTCACAGATCCTTTTTTTCTGAATTTGGGTATGGAGGTAGTTGGCATATCACTACTACTAGACTCTAACTCCTTGAGGACAAAGTTATACTAATGCGGTGATAATTGGAGCAGCACATTTATTGAACATTTCTTACTCCTATTGTAGCCCTCATAATAGCCTTATGAGGTGACAATTCTTATTATCTGCATTTTGCAGATGAGGAAAATGAAGCCATTAGGTTATATAACTCAGCCAAGGACATACACCCAGCCCATGGGCTCTCAGTGCCCTTCACAGCCTCCAACACATGCCTCGGGCTTGTCATGAATGTAGGTAATGTTTGTGAAGGACCCGGATACTATGGCTCCCTCATCCTGGACTTCCGCACAGTCTCTCTGTTGGTGTTGAGGTCATTGATCTCACCTGAATGATCTTGTTGTCCTTCTCCAGCTTGGGTTTGACCCTTTGGAGGCTCTCCACGTGCTCTGTCAGCTCCACCGTGTAGTCTGTGTGCTACTTACACATCCTAGAGGCTGTCTCCTTGCTTTTCAGAGTTGCCTCCTCCTGCTCATGCTCCAGCTTCAGCAGCTCAGCCTCCCACTTGCAGTTCTGCTCCATCTGGGATAGTGGGAAAGCAGAGCTTAGTAGAACTGCCCAGGGATGGTCTCAGGGAGGTGGGCACTACCCATCTGCTCCATTGAGCCCTGATATTCCTGTATCCCACCAGAGAACTTCCTGAGGGAAATGTCAGTCCTTAGCTATAGTAGGATGTTTCTAGGATTTGTTGAGTGTGTTGAATTATCCCTCCCCACAGAGGTATCCTCAAAACCTAGTCTCATGCATTTGTGAATGTAGAATTTTGTCAAAGTAGGTTTTTTGCAGATATATGTAGTTAGTTAAGCTGTCCTTTTAAAAGGGTTTCTTTTAAAAAAGGGAAATTTAAACCCAGGGGACCCAGAGGGACACAGAGGGACTCAGAGGAAGAAGGCCATGTGACAACACAGTCAGAGGCGTCAGTGATGCATCCACTGAGGAGTACAAGGATTGTTGGCAACTACGGGAAGCTAGGAGAGGACTACAAAGTGGATTCTCCCTTGGCGCCTCCAAAAGAGCGTGTCCTGCCCGTGCCTTGATTTCAGACTTCTGGTCTCCTAACTGTAGAGAATTCATTTCTTTAAGACTGTTCTGATGCAGCAGACTGGGAGACTAAGTCCTGGGAATACAACTGGCCTTGTATTGTTTCTCTTTGCCTGTGCATAATTTCTGGGGCTTCCCACCACAAGTGCAGACCATCACCTGGGCAGCACTGACTGGGGTGCATACTAGGAATACAGGGTGCTGCCATAACTGGAAACTTGCATGTGAATGAGAGCTCTGTGCTCCACATGCCCCAGCCTCGACCAGTGTGGGGCACTTCCAGTTGTCACCATTGGAGGCACCACTGACATTTACTTCTGTGTGATTCCAGGGGTGCTGGATGGCCCTCCATGCCCTGGACAGTGTGGAACCAAAAAGAGAAATTCTAGGGCTAGGGAGATAGCTCAGTGGACTAAACACTTTCTTAGGCAAGCACAGGGACTGGGGTTTGATCTCTGATACCACATGCCATGCTGGTCCTGCCCCTAGGCGCATTGAGCCGATCACCAAGACTGGACATGGTGGTGCATACCTGTGATCCCAGCACTGAGGAGGCTCAAAATAGGAGAGTCACCATGAGTCCAAGCTGTGTAGTGAGACCCTGTACCAAACACACACACACAAAAAAGAACAAGTAATTCTGCAGTTCATGTGCCTGATGCTTCCACCAGGCATTTGTGTAAATAAAACAACTGTTTATATTTCTCTGAGCCTAAAACCCAACATGACTCAACATTCTTTTGCATTTAGCACACGCTGCATTTATAAAGAATGATCTGCAGTAAAAACAGAGAGACTTGTTATTGTTCCAGATTTTTCCCCAACATTCGCTGACAATTCTGTAAAATTGTGTCACTGACAGTGGCCACACCTTGCCATGTAAGTCACGTTTTACACTCCCCCCCCCATACCTGTCTGTAGTCATTAGAGATAATATCTCCTACTCCATTTGCCTAAGCTTTTATACAGTGACAAATGCATTATTTATTATAAATTACTTTCCCTTCATTTCCTCTTTGTGTCAAAGGGCACAGTATTGATTTTAAGTTATATATTGTATTATTTATAATTTTAATTTTAGAATACTAAGGAGGCATTCCAAAATGCAGTTGATTCTCTATTTGCCCACTCACTAGTCACCAATATATTTATAATCCCAAATCAATTTCTGTGGCACTTTTGGGGCCATTTGTGAGCATGTATGCAATAGGGAAAATCTGAATTGGAAGATGAGTACATTCCCTACTGAGACGGAACTAGGTGACGCTTTGTCTTCTTGTTTGAGATCTCGTTATTTTTATGGTTTATTTACCGCCCTGATTTTTTTTTTTGTTTTACGTTTTTGGGCTCTTTGTTGGTAATTTCACTGCCTAACGTTCCTATGTGCAAGAAGACTGTGATGTACCTTACAGAAAAAGAATATGTGTATTAGGGAAACTTCATCTGGGGATTATAGTACTATTGGCTGTGAGTTCAATATTAATGGGTCAATAATATGTGATAAATAAGTTGTTTTTAAACAGAAACATGCAAGACAAATAATGTATTGATTGTAATTGCATGCATTTTGTATTGATTGATTGGCAGGAGTGTTATGATCGGAGGCTCACAGGAGCCTAATTCTACTTTTATACTAGAGCGGAGGTTTCTGTTTCCTAGCTCAGTGTCTACTAACTCAGTGGCAACTGCATAGACCAGAACTAAATTTAAAATACAAAGAAATGCTTTGGGTCTGGCGCAGTTAAAAATCACAGCCTAAGGGAGACAGTTCCAGAGGCAGTAGCGGGAGCAGCTCAGGTGACAACCTCTGCGGTCATGGTGCCGGCAGACACTGGGCTCCATCCTCTGCTCCAGCATCTGTGTCTCTAGAGGTGCCCTGTGTGCTGGCCAGAGCTGGTGGCTGATTAGGGTGGGCTCTGCATTTGAGAGCCTGAGCCCCATTATGGCAGAGCTGGGAAAGTGGGGTTGGTCTCCCTGTGACCTCAGGAGCCAGTGGACTGCTGCCGCCATGGCGTGTTAGGGTTCCCTTGGGGCTTTAGAACTCAGAGGACATTCTCACACAGCATACTTCATTCTTACAATTCCAGTGCCCTCCCTTCCCAGCATACCTTGGGCCAAGCTTGGTAATGACTTTAGTAGTTCCTCCTTTCACTCTCAAAACTGCTAGTGTGGGTGATAAATGAAATGGTCACTCTGCTTACAGCAAAACCTGGAAGGAAAAGTATGGTATGACTACACCCACTCGACTGATGAGAGAACTAAAATTTATGGAGATTTTTCATCTTCCCTGAGAACCTCACCTGAAGGCAGCAAAATCTTGATCAGGATGCTGAGTCCAGTCTCTAGGAGTAAAGTCTATTACACTGATCCCATCTGCTCTGCCCCTCTGTGGAGGGAGCCTACCTGGTGCAGCTCCTCAGGAGCTCCTCTCCTCCTTCTGGACCTTGTACTGCCACTGTGGTTGCTGCAGCGGTGCAGGCAGAGTCCCACTCCACAGATGCCGTCAGGCCCTGCTCCTTGCCACAAAGTACTCCCTGCTTCAGCAGTCAAGGGGTGTTCTTGCTTAGGATCAATTCCCAGGATGCTTTTCAATCCTCATTGACACAGAGCTAGATGTTCCTCAGCATCCCGGGTCCCAGGCTCACATCTGTTCTGTACACTGTGTGCACCTGGGAGCACTGGCAAAGCCACAGCCTTGGCTCCCGCCTCTTCCCTCCTGCTGACTTCTCCCTCTCTCTACCTCTGTTTTCCCTCTCTGTCTCATATCCTCCATCTGCCTATTATCTCTCTGTGTCTGTGCATCCGTGTCTGTGTCTGTCTGTCTGTCTGTCTCTCTCTCTGCTATTTCCTTTCATCTTCTCTTTCTTTTTTTGATTTTTTCAAATTCATTTTAATGTAAAAAAAGATAAAATGGTGATGAAACAGTTTCAAAACAAGTTAGTAGGATGGTTGCAATAATTAATACAATGCATATTGCTGTCTTCATAGTATTCAGAGGACAAGATGTAGACTTGATATCTTGTCTA
>PVKN010015972.1:0-18123 GCA_004027915.1 Capromys pilorides
AGGGGCACAAGTGCCTACCTGGCAAGTGCAAGGTCCTAAGTTCGATCCCTTGTTCTAAAAAAAAAAAAAAAAAAAAAAAAGTAGAGCTCCCAGGAAAAGCTTCTTAGCTTCCACTACACACACATGAGAGGGCCAGGCCAGGGCCAGCTGCAGTTTTCAGCAGGGAAAAGACAGACCTGGGCCCTCGGCCGTGCTGAAGTTCCTCTCCAATCAGCAGCCTCCTGCTGCTGATCTGCCCAGTGGGTGCTGGTGCTGGAGCTACCCTCTTCGTGCAGCTGACTCCGCCCACTTCACGCCCTTCTTCCAGGAAGTCACGCCCCAGTGGAGGCACCGCTGTGTCCCAAGTTTCCTCTTGTGGCTATGTCTCTCTTCTGCCTCTGGTTAGTCAGGAGACAATCCGACCTGCTTGCTCACTGTGTATCATAGGGCTTTAACCATTGCAGAACAGAGCAATTGTCCCATTGGCTACATCATTGTCAAGTTCTGGACTGGGCGATGCACACAGATTACCTTTGGTAAATGCATGTGAATTTCAGTGGTGCCCACCACAGCTTGCAGGTAAGGCGGGTGGACATTTGGGCCCTAACTATGGAGTTCATTTGGAAAGGACATAGAGACGCCTTGCATTAGATTTGTTAAATTATCCTGTGAAACCCACATCTCAGGAAGTCATATCATGAAGTTTGTTTTGCTCACTTTGTGGACCTACTGTGTGCTCCCATCTCTAGCATTTGTATTCCAGGATCAAGTGGGAAAGCGACCCTTTTCTGGGAGGGGCCTTTTCTGTGGTAGTAAAAAGAAGAAGGATGTCACTCGTGTCCTCACTGCTTGCATTCTGAGGCCACCCTGGTCGCAGCCAAGTTGGCTATGGAGGATGGGGTGGGGACAGGAACCTCCTTCAGGGAGGGCTGTGGATAGTTGTGAATGCCTAGCCCAGCCACTGGTCGACCTTAGAACACTAGTGACTTCGGGGGCATAGTCTAGTGCACCTCCTCAGCTGAAACTACCACCCCAGAGGGCTTCCTCCCCTGTCCATCTGGCCCACAGACAGAAGCCATTGAGGTGGTCTTATTTATAGTAATGAAAAACTAGCAACCATAGAAGGGTCTAGGAGTCTAAATATGAGGTAGGTGGACATTTCAGTGCAAGATAAATCCAGGAATAGGGGAATGGCAAAAGAAGAGCGGCTTGTTTGCACACAGGCCTTGTCTCACATCACTGAAGTCCTGCTGAGAAGTAAATCGGAGAGCTCTCCAAAACTCAAAGGCGACTGGAGAAAGCAGATGTAGAATGATATGAGTGTCAAATGTGCAGCCTTGGAAACTGTTGGCGAGTTCCTCAAAATGTTCCGAGTGACCTTACCATTCAGCAGTTTCACTCCTAGGTCCATACTCAGGAGCATACAAAGTGTCCACATAAAAAAGTTCACGTGAAACTTCATAACAGCACTATTCATAACAGCCAAAAAGCAGAAACATATCCTAGTGACTGGATAAGCACAATGTGACGTGACCAGCAGACAGAGAACTGTTTATACAAGGAAAAGAAGTGTCGATGCAGACCCCAGCATGGGTACGCCTTCAAAACCTGCTGAGTGAAAGAAGTCGGACAAAGGCAGTCATGTAGGACATGGTTTCTGGTATATGAACTGTCCAGCGCAGGACAAGCTGGAGAGAGAAAATGAGGTTAGCAGATGCCCAGGGCTGGGGAGAACGTAGAGCACCTGCACAGAGGGATAGGAGGTTTTCTTCTGCAGTGTTGAGAATGTTCTGGAACTAGATGGTGGTGGGGAGGTTTGCACAGCCTAAACATATAAAACCCACTGAACTGAGTGCTTTGTGATGGCTCCAATGTTAATGGGTTGTTCATCCACATGACAAAATCTGGGTTAAGGTGGTAGCATTTACCCATCATTCTTTGCAATTTTCTGTATGCTTGAAATACGTCATAACCAAAGAAAAGCAAACTCAGTCTCTTTGAAAAGCCTTCTCCCGGCAGCCAAAAACGTGCATCCTGTATCCTGCTGTGCTTTTGGAGCAGATGGCGTGGGGGACAGGACACATTAGATTTCCTTGTGTTTTTGCCTGGCTGTATCCCGGGCAAATAGCATCTGCATTATTTCAGATTCTATTGAAATTAATGATGTAGTTATTTGATTTTTTTTCCACCTAGACCTGGCACTTAGACTCTGATCAATGAATCTCATCTTCCACAAGCCTGGTGATGGGCTGAGAATTTTCATCTCAGATAATTGCTTTCTGTCCTTTGTCTAGTGCAAGGCAGAGTTTTTCCTTTCAGGCCTGAGCTAATTCAAAGATAAAGCAGCAACTTGTGTTCTCAGTTTGCAATTTTAAAAATGAGTTATTCCATCATCATCATCACTATAAGCAATTGTTCACTCTATAGAACCTCTCAGAAATGATACAATGGGAGAGGGAGGTAGCTCAATGGCTAATGTCAGATGTTCCTGTTTATATTGCTGAGCTAACACATTCTGAGAGCATTTGTGGGGCCAAGGAGGGAGGCAGTGAGAAGCCATTTCTTCTCAGTTAGACTTAATAACTCTCTGTTCCTTTTCTCTGGGAAACAAAGTAATTATCCTTGTTGTTTCAGAAGTATAATGAAGTTAACAATAAATTTAAAAAAATGCAGCTAAAATTCATATACCTAGTAACAAGGATAACAAGAATTGGGGTCACCACTGTCCAAACAATTTCTGAAGGTTATTTCAAGTACATAGTTTTTTAAAGAACACATTTTATAGATGAGGAAATTTAGACCCAGTTTGGCAGCCAAGATAGCCCATGGTCCCTTAATGTTTCTGTTTCAAGATCATACTTTCTCTTTCTTTCTTTCTTTCTTTCTTTCTTTCTTTCTTTCTTTCTTTCTTTCTTTCTTTCTTTCTTTCTTTCTTTCTTTCCTTTCTTTCTTCCTTCCTTCCTTCCTTCCTTCCTTCCTTCCTTCCTTCCTTCTTTTTTCTTTCTTTTATTATGATTGGTTCAGCCTGACCTGGGGGTGGGGCTGGCACAGCATGTGGTGCTGGGGATCGAACTGTGGTCCCTGAGGTTGCCAAAGCTTGCCTAAGCCGGAGCTTTAGACCACTGAGCTATCTCGCTGGCCCCAAGATCATACTTTCTATATGATTTTTCTTACCGATGTAACTTACCAATCTTGGCTTGAAGCAACTTCTGCTCTATTTCAAAAAACAAACAAGAAAACAAAGCCCTCCTACTTTTTGCTTTCAAAGATGGAGATTTTCTACAAAAAGATTTCTAAGGCACAGTTGAGCTATGCGCAGGAGTCTGCATGTCAAACTCAAGATACCTGGTTCAAACCCCTGTTGCACAGGACTCTATGGTTTGGAACTAGTCACTTCTCTTGTTACAGTGCCAGCTTCCTTGCCTACCCACTGGGTTAAGGATCCCCAAATACAACAGTTACTATATGAAAGCAGGTGTTCCCTATGTGTGGGACTCTTAGAGCAGAGCAAAGGAGAGCAATAGGTGTGAGGCAGAAGAGCACATGGGAGCCAATAAACCAGAGTCGGTCTGCATACTTTGGTGTGTGACTGGGGAAGGCAGGATTTCTCTATTCATGACTATGTGCTAGGCTCTATAAAGTTCGTGGATTTTCTTTCTTCATTCTCACGTAAATATTTTGAGGGAGATTACTAGCAATGTGTCTTTTACTGTAATAATTTTTGTTAATTTAAACCTTTACTGTATATTGATCAAACTTCATAAGGCTTGCAGCTATAAACTCCTAGGGAACATGGAAGAGAAACATTGCCTGCCATTGGTCTTCACAGTGATTTCTTGGGCAACACTAAAACACAGGAGACAAGAACAGAAATAAGCAAGGGAGACTATGCCACACAAAAAGATATTTCCTAGCAGAGGTAAGTGTTTTCATGAAGGGGAAACTGTAGGATCTGTGAATCCTGTTTATAATACAGGATTAACATCCAAAATGTATCAGGACATCCTACCATTTAATTAAATTGTACTATGGTCAAAGGATTTGAGTAGCCTTCTGCCTTCTTTTTAAAGAAGATATACAAGTGACCAACAAGTATATGAAAAGATGCTCAATGTCAGTAGTCACTAGGGAATTGCAAACCAAAACCACAACAGCTTTACTTCCCACCTTTAAGATGGCTATCATCAAAAACCAGAAAAAAAAACAAAAAACAAAAAACCAGACAAATTCAGTGTAGAGAATGTGTAGTTATCAGGACCCTCATACCTTGCTGGTGGGGATGGAAAAGATGTAGTGGCTATGGAGAACTGTAGTGGGTTTTTCAAAAAATTAAAAATAGGCTGCAGAGATAGCTCAGCACTCTAAGTGCCTGCCTGGCAAGCACAGGGAACTGGGTTCAATCCTCAGAACCACATGCTGTGCTGTGGAACACAGCATGCCACATATTCCAGGCATGCTGTATCAGCCACTGAAACCTGGTGTGGTGGTGCACGTCTGTAATCCCAATGCTGGGGTGGCGAAGACAGGAAGATCATTGTGAATCCAAGCTGCATAGCAAGACCCTGTACCAATTAATTAATTAATTAAAAAATAGAATGACCATATCTTAATCTGTTTTCTGTTGTTATTGGCACAATACCACACACTGCGTAAGCAAAAAATAGCAAAATGATTTATTGTAGCTCATGATTCTGGAAGATGCAACATTGAGGTGTTATATCTTGTAACAGTCTTGTGGCAGAGCCCTGTGTGGGGCGGGCCTCATGTGGCAAGAGACAGGGTGTGTGTGTGTGTGTGTGTGTGTGTGTGTGTGTGTAATGCTCTGATCTCTCTTTCATCTTATAAAGACACCCTATTCAACCACGGGGCCCACCCTAAGGACCTGTGTTATTCTGATCACCTCCCAAAGGCTCCACTTCTAAACACTGCAGTTGAATTAAGCTGTCACTGTCCTAGTACCTCGAGATGCACATTAAAGTTCAACACATAAACCCTTTGGGGACATACTCAATCCATGTCCAAGCCATAGCATGTCATACAATCCAATAATCTTATCTCAGGTTATGTTCATAGAAATTGAAAATATAATTATTTTTTATTTTTTATTTTTAGGGAAGGATCTACAGGGTGATCAGGGTCTCACTACTAAATGGGACTTGTAAGTGATCTGCCTGTTTACAGCCTCTCAAGAGCTGAGATTACAGGCGCGCGCCATGCCCAGTCTAAATTGCCATCTTGGCATGCCTCAGGGGCGTGGCCGGCATGGCAGGCCTGGGGCTCAAACCCCCAGCCCCTGTGCCTGCTTGCAGGTGTTTTAATCCACTGAGCTATTTGACCGGCCCTTGAAAATGGAATTTTAAAGAGCTCTCTGCACACCCAAGTGAGCTGTGACATTATTCACAACAGCCAATTTATCAACAAATGAGCAGGTGAAGAAAACACACATAGACTATACACATAAAGGGATCTTATTCAGCCACAAAAAGAAAGCAATTCTGCCACATGCAACAACATAGATGAACCTGGAGGATGTTATGTTGGGTGAAATTAGAGACAGAGGGAAAATACTGCATAACTGCACTAATATGAGTAATCTAAAATACTTGGACATGGAGAGTAGAATGGTGGTTGCCAGAGGCTCAGGGAACTGGGGAACAGCTGCCCAGAGGATAAGTTATGTAAAGTTTAAATTATGTAAGATGAACACATTCTGGAGATCTAATACTCAACATAGTGCTTCCAGCTGGCAATCTTGTACTGTACACTTAACAGTCTGGGAGGCTGTCTCATATTAAGTGTTCTTATTACAGTTTAAAAAAGAGCTTTGGGAGTTTAACTTTCTTGGATAGGGAGAGATAAAAAAGGAGACCATATATTTTAAAAGACACAGGAGAAAGATGCTTGCCTTCCACGTTCCAGGTGAGCCTAACTTTCTGGAGTCTGCCTGCTTCCACAGACCCATGGCTGTGTCATCTGCAGCCCGGGACTCTCTCCCAATGGGCAGAGCCCTAGGGGTTTCACTGCCATAGAGAAGGGACTGCTGGGAATGGATGTGGGCTGCGGATTTTGAGACAAGGTCTTGCCCAGTCACAAAGTTGCTCAAGCTTTGTTTACAGTTGTGACTCTCCAGCCTCCCAGAATACTGGGATTATGGGACTGTACCAGCACACCCAGGTTTCCTCGATCCCCCCTCTTCCATCTCCTCCCTTCCATCCCTCTGTCCTCCCTCTCCCTCCTGCTTCTCTTTGTCTTTCCTGTTCCTCTCCTTCCTCCTCTCTTCTTCCTTCTCCTTCTTTCATTTCCTCTCTTCTTCTCCCTTCTCCTCTTCCTCTTCCTCCTCCTCCTCCTCCTCCTCCTCCTCCTCCTCCTCCTCCTCCTCTTTCTGAAAGCAATTTTATTGAGATACAATTGCTATGCAAAGACCTGTACATACTGGTATTTACAGTTTGATTATTTCTTCCTTTTTCTCCTCCTCCTTCTTCAAAAAACATCTTTACTGAGATATAATTGATATAAAAAGCTTTCCACATACTAAAATACACAACTCACTGAGTCTGGACCTGTGCAAACTATCGTTAGTTCTGAGGAGGGGGACATGGATCATGCTCCCGCTCGGTAGGGCAGGTAAAAGACTTTTCCCTGTTATGAGAAACAGCATGATCTGTTCCAATGTGAAACACAGCCAGGCTTGTTATTTTCCAAGCAGGCCTTTCTTGGATTCCATTATGGCTACATGGTACATTCTCAAAATTCATGTGCTGCATTTCTAACCCCAAGTTCCTGAGAAGGTGACAGACAGTATTTCAGAGAGTATCTTTAATGAGGGCATAGAGAGGAAACCGGGTGTGACAGGTGTACTTACCAGAAGGGGCAACAAGGACTCAGACTTATGTAGAAGGAAGACTGTGTGAAGAGAGAGTAGGAGGGTGGCCATCCACAAGCCAATGAGAGGCCTGCAGAAGAAGCCAGGCTTGTCTGCGCCTTGATCTTGAACTGTCAGCCTCCAAAGCAGTGGCATTTCTGTTGTTCCTTCTGCACAAATGTGTGACGCTCTGTTATGACAGCCTCAGCAGATGAATGCAGTGATTGACCTTTGATCTGCTAATCAGAGGGGAGAGCGCCCTGGAATTCTGGGAGTTTGGTCATATGCGCTTGGGGCCTGTGGAAATGTACCAGTCCTAAGGGCCCTGGCATAATGTTAGCTGAAGCCACCTCCACGAGCCAATGTGTCACTCTGCTGTTCAGGGCGGTGACAGTCTCCACCCTCACTTGCCTTCCAAAGTCACGGTCTTGAGTAGCCTTTGTAGCTGGCGTTCTTCTGGTAATTAAGTTTATGGCTTTTAATCTTAGGTTCTAAAAATGCCTCCCTTTTAATCAGTAACTCGGTTGTACAGTCTCTTCGCAGAGTCAGTGTAGAAAAAAACTTCTGAAGGAAGTAACAGTCTATAAACAGGTATGGGGAAATCAGATCTCAAGTTCAACATTGAATAATGTTCATTTTAAAAAAAAGTTGCTATGTAATATATAATTATGCATAACATGTTATAAATATGTGCATGGGAATATCTCTAGGTATAGATGTATAGCAAATAAATCAAATTTATTTTTCATTAATTTTATTGGTACATTTTTTTTATATAATAAAAATAGATATCAGGTTTCATAAGTAATAGACATGTATAGGATTGTGAAATTCAGTTTCTCTTTTTACAGAAAAGCAAATAATTTTAACCACAGGCATTCTTATATGAGTCTAAGCTTTCTTTGATTCAATCCAACCATAGATTGGTACATTTTAATTTTCTAAAAATGTATTTAGTCCAGGGTCTACAGGGTCTCACTACACGGATCAGATTCATAGTGATCCTCCTGTTTTAGGCCTCCCAATATTGGTACATTTTAGATGTACATAATAACATTCACCATAAGGAATTTGTACCTGTGCATGATATATCTTGATTGTTCTTTATTTCCCATTCCCCTCCCCTCCTTTCAGCTCCTCTTTCCCTTTTCCCTCTGTTTCTCTTTTTCTTTTCTCCTTCCTCTTCCACTCTCCCAAGTGCTCCTTCCCACTTGAACATTTTCTTCCCATTTCACAATATCTATTATCCATTTTGGCCCTTATTTATCCTTTCAATTTCTCACACTGAGAAATAATGTGATATTTAAATATGTGCGTCTGATGTATTGAACTTAAGAATGTGGTCTCAAGGGTCATCCACTTACCTAGAAATGTCTCAAGTTTATCCTCCTTTGTGGTGGAATAGTGCTGTATCATATAAAAGCCCACAAGTTCTTTATAGATTCATTAGGTGAGGGACATTTGGGCTGTCTCCACTGCTGTGGCGTGATGCTTTTAATTCTTCCAGAAAGACACCAAGAAGGAACAGTTGGGTTAAGTGGAACCTCTAGTTCTAGTTTTTTGAGGAATTTCCGTAGTAGTTACACCCATCCACACTCCCACCAACATCGAAGAAGGATTCCTTTTTCCACACAGCACCTCCAGGATTTGTTAATGGTTCACCTCCTAATGACAGTCATTCTTTCTGGGGTGAGATGGACTCTCAGTGCTGTTTTTAATTTTCATCTCTCAAATGACCAGTGATGTTGGACGTCTTTTTATACACTTATTTGCCAGTTTCTACTTCTTCATCTGAGAAGTGCTGTTCATTTCAGATGCCCATTCTTGGATTGGGGCTTTACATTTAAGGGTATTACATTTTTTTTGAGTTAATTATATGTTCTAGATATTAGTCCTTTGTCTGAGGAACAGCTGGAAAAAATTTTCTCCACTCTATTGGTTTGCTCAGTTGGCAATTTCTTTTGCTTTGCATAAGCTTTTTTATGGGCCCCAGTTGTTGATTCTTTGTGATATTTCCCATCTGATCAGGATTTTGTTCTTGAAGTGTTTGCCTACACTTGTCTTCCAGAGTCGTACCTATTCTATCTCCCAGAAGATTTAGTGTTTCTGTTTTGACATTTAGATCTTTGATCCATTTTGGTTTTAGTTTGGTACACAGTGAGAGATATGGGTCTAGTTTTTGTCTTTGGCATTCAGAAAGGCAGTTTTTCCAGCACCATTTACTAAAGATGCCATCTTTCCTCTTGTGAGTGACCATGGCCCCTCTGCTAAATATAAGCTGATAGAGTGTGTTTGAAGTTATTTCTTCATCTTCTATTGTGTTAAATTGATCCTTGGGTCTATTTTTCTGCCAGTACCATGCTGTTTATGTCATTATAGCATTGTAGCATAATTTCATATCAGGGCTTTTGATCCCCCCTGCCTTGACTTTGTTGCCCAGGACAGCCTTGCTATTCTAGGTCACCACTGGCTCCATATAAACTTCAGGACTGCTTTCTTTAATCGTTCTTTTAATTTGATTAATTTTAATGAGAAATTAATAACAATAAGACAGTTTCAAAACAGGTTAGTAGGACAGTCACAAAAATGAATACATTGCATATTGTCTTCATAGTAGTTGTTCAGAGTACAAGATGCAGACCTGATATCTTTTCTAAACACTACTAGTACAAATCTACTTTAATTCTGTAAGGTTTGCTACTGGTATTTTGACTGGGATGGGATTAAATCTGTATACCAATTTTGAGAGTGTGGGCCTTTTCACTATGTTAATTCTTCCCAGCCAAGAGCAAGAGATATCTTTCCATTTTCTGATATCCTGTTCCATTACCTTTTTCAGAGTACTGTAGTTTTCTTTGTAAAGATGTTTTGCTTCCTTCAGTAGGTTGACTCATAAATATTTAGTTCTTTGGTGTTGTTGAAATGGCACTACCTTGAAATTAAAAAAAAATGCTTTAAAATGACTTCAACATCTCTGGATGTACCTTAAACATTTTTCTCATTTGGGACTTCTTGTTTTTGACCTTTACAGAAGGGACACCACATTAACAGGTAGTACGCCGTGAGCTGATTTCTTTCATTCAATGTTATGCTTCTAGGATTCTTCCATGTTCCTTATAGCTATAATTTCTTTTTTCCTGCTGTATAATATCCCATCATGTAAACGTCAGATATCTTATTTGTTGTCTGTTACTAAACATTCAGGTTCTTTATAATTTTCTATGTTATGGAGTTGTTTGGCATGCTTGTATAAATCTCTTAAATATGTATATATGCTTTTTATTTACCTTTACAGACTGTGTACAAATATAAACTATGTTTAGAAATAATTTGATTTCAATAAAATAAAACAAAAAAATTTTTTTTTTGTTTGAACAAATTAGGTTTGTGACATGCCATAAATCTGACATTTTATTTCATAAAATAGTAACAGAACTTATCTCCTTTCTTAAAATGAGTAAAAATAGCACAGAATTGTTCAGAATCTTTGATTCAGTAGCTTTTCTGAGGTATCTCTCAAAACTGCTATCTGAGGTGCTGTCGTTCTCTTTTTCTTCTCATTTTCTAAGTCCTGATTTCTTGACCAGATGTGAGGAGACAAGAAAATATAGGACAGGTGTATCAGTTCCTTTGCTGGGGAGAGAAGCTGACTCTCAGAGAATTAAATGCTTTGTACAGTAGACCCCGGAGCCGGTGGATAGCCCATCGTATCGCTCTATGTGACACTGAGGGTCACAGTCATTTGTCCCCTCCTCTCTTGACATCCGCACTCATTCCCAATACTAAGGTTGGCATAGGAGAGGAAGCCTCTGCATTCAGCAGCTGCTTGTCCAAAAATCGGACCCATTTTTAAATGCCTACTGCATGCCTAGCAGGTGTATGCTAGATACCCAGAGGTGATCTTGGGTTTATTTTCATAAGAAGAACATTGTATTGGTCCTATCCGTGTTTTTTTTGAATTGAAAGAGAATAAGTCCCAGAACCAACAATTACTCAAATTTACAGGAGTAGAAGAGAGGGCAGAGGTAATGAAGTAATTTAGTATATCTTACTCTGTCTTCTTTCTAATGACATCATATTGCCTCCAGAAGAGAGCACCGATTCTGTTATGTATGTTGTGTCACTTGCACTGAATTTGGATTAAGCAATATGCCTACCTTGCCAGAAGCAGAGTGTTGATGGAAATGTTTACGGTGCTCATGAAAGTTTCATAGAATGAGAGAACACAAACCTGGGATGAAGCCCAGATAAGCTTTCTGTACTTTTTGACCTTCAATGCCCAATTGAGTCCCAGTACCTATCGAGATGTAGTTGAGGGACAATGCAGAAGGTGATCTGCATCCCTATGGGTGACCAGTAATCTTCAGCACGTGGTTGGGCAGAGGAGTATAGTCTTGGAAGTGGGAGTGAAGTTGAGTTCGAATCCCGGTTCTTGCACTTATGAGTTGTGAGACGTCAGCTTGAGTTACTTGTGCTCTTTAAGACTCAGTTTTTCTAACTGAAAAATGGGGAAAATTAATAATAGATTTCTTGAAAGGATTGGCTTAATCCATGTAGACTTCTTAAAATACTACTGTTATAATACTCCGCATCAATCAGGATAGGCTTTCGGGGTACTGTCAAGAAGAAAGAATGATCTTGAGGTTCCACTGTGGGTGATGAAAATTGGCACACCTGTGATCTTTGCACAAAGCCCATTAGAGTCTCAGTAGTTCTGGCAGGGCTGGCAGAGTCTAAGGAAGGCTGCCTATGGTTAATGAAGAAAGCTAGGCCTAGTAGGCAGTGGAGGGAGGGGCACTCATTTGCTTGAGCTTCTGCTCCTTTTCCCTCTCCCTCCCTTCCCCCCGTCCAATTGACAAATTGTGTTTTTATATATGTATGAGGCACACTGATATTTTGATGTACATATACACTTACAGGAATTACATGTATTGAATTAATATATCCATCATGTCACCTATTTAGTTCTTTCCCACTTGCCTTTTCAGATAAGATGGTTTATTGGAATCCTCTGATGGGTAGAGTATTCCCTATAGCCTTTCCAGATTTTAAAGGGACTTAGGGAATAAAAATACACACTCCTAAAACTTCCACAGGGAAAGACATTTCCTCTTCATTGCAAAGGTCCAACGTGATCTCTCTACGTTTGCATTTATGGATATGGTGACTTGAGTACTGTTAGAGGTAGGGTCTTACGTAAATACTGCTCAGGTTGGCAGCCGCTGTCTGTGTGTGAAGGGGATTTGCTTTTAAGTCCTCTAGGCTGTCTTGTCTTCATGGATGGCCATCTGTGGCAGAGACTGGCCCCTGAAATTGAGGGTTGTTCTTTGATTCATGGAGAAATCAGGCATTCTGTTGTTCTTTTCTCTTGGCATTACCCAGTTTATGCTTGGAAATGTTTCTTTCATTGTTTCCAAGAAGTTGCCATGGTTATAGCTCATTTTGTTAGGATTAAATTAAAAACGGTGGGAGAGGGGCAGGGAGATAGCTCCGTGGCACGAATACCTGCCTGGCAAGTGCAAGGTTGTGAGTTTGAACCCCAGTCCAACCCCTCCCCCCCCAAAAAAAAAATAAAAGCAGGGACATGGTACATTTTATAAAGAAAGGACATCATTTTTGCCAATGTCTCTAGGTGGGGAACTACCCAATCTTGGGCAGGGTTCAGCTAATGAGCTGTGAATGACAGTATGTCTGAGCTGTATCCAGGGGCCAGGGACATATGGATAGGAATCATGGGCTCTGAGGGTTTAATATTCCATGTCAGAGAGAAGGATCTTATGGCTAGAGGGGGTCATGATATTGTCTCTGGCCCTAGCTCCATCAGTCTTCGGCATGACCTCAGGTAAGCCACACTCCCCTTGGGGACTTTCATTGTCTCTCTTGTCAGTGAGGACATTAGATTGTGTGGTTTCAAAGTTCTTAATGTCTAGCATTGCAACATTCTGTGCACTCTCTTTTTATAGCTTTAGAACCCATTTGAAAACCACACCCTTTCTGTTTAAATCCACCAGAGGGCAACATGTCTCACATCTTGGCCCTGGCCCTAGTTTTAGAGCCCTAATCACTACACCACATTCCTTGGAAGAGGGAAGCTACACAAAATTGTTCCTTAGATATGCAGTTGACTGGGGGGCTGGGGTGGGGGGGTCTTCACACTCCTTGCCTCTGACCTCTTTGTAGTACCCTGGGTCCAGTGCCAGCTACCTATTTTCCAGTCCTGGACACTGAAGCTCTGGGGACCAGGAGGACTTACCTTGTACCATATACTTTCCACTGGTGGACTGGAGGCTTTCTCTGCTCACCCCTGATGGTCCTTCTCCAGAGGGCCTTGAGAAGCCACCTCTGTTTCTGAGGCATTTCTGTTGCAATGAGAAGACATTTTACATGAGCATTAATAGGAACCCCTGAAAATATGTTAGGGTCAGGATAGGAACTGAGTTGTGCGGATAGGCCAAAGTGTCTTTCCAGTGTGATTTTTCTTTTGGGATTTGGGCTAAAGCATTGGAAAATGTGATGGCCGATGTAATAACGCTAGCTGTAAGTTGCCAACAACAGAATCCACTTTGGCTCATTCTGAGTAGTAAAGAAATTTTTGAAAGAATATCAGGAAACTCTCAAAATCTCCAGAGGAGCCAGAGGTGAAAATTGGAAGTTACACAGCCAGAAACTATGAGCCATTACACTGTGGGGTTTTTTTTAGGAAAAAAAAAAAAAAGTGTACAGTTTTCGGCACTTAGGGTATTTAGGGCTGGGTACCAGAGTGGAGGGCAGTGTTGCTGGAGAACCTTCCGCTTGGGAGGGGTGCTCTGGGCATTGATCTCCACTCGTTTCTCCCTGGGGTTGAGGTCATTATCCTCAACGTACAGATAAAGAGAGCAGGTTTTGGGAGCTTGGGACTTGCTCCTTAAGCTTCTCTGACTTCAGTGCTGAGCTCAGAATAAGATGATGCAGACTTTGGGCTGGAGCTTGGGATTGCCCGTAGGGTGATTCTAGAGCGGAGGGGGTTTCTCAGTGCTTCTTACTCTTTGTACCTCTTTGGTTTTCTAATACTATGGAACGAGAGGGACAAAAATAAAGACTAACCTTTCATTTTCTACTTATTTTATCCTCTTGTGCTTCCAGTCCCTCTGACAAGCAGCACTGTCTCCACAGGAAGAGAGAAGAATTCCCACTTGATGCCCCATGGGCACCAGCTGATTCTGGCTCTCTTCAAAAAAAAAAAAAAACATTGGTAGATGTGAGAAAGAGCCTGGCACAGGTGCATCCAGGGCCACTACCTGGAGGCCCACACCATGGTGCATCCGGTGCTGCTAACCTGAGGCCCAGGACATGATGCAACCAGTGCCACTAACCTGAGGCCCAGGACACGATGCAACCAGTGCTACTAATCTGAGGCTCAGGACATGATGTGTCCAGGACCACTAACCTGAGGCCAAGACAGGAAATCATTTGTCCAAGTCATACTGTAAGGCAGTGGCTTTCATGCATCCACCTAATGTTTCTGAGTTGCTGATGATCTGACAGGCATGGGACAGAGATCTTTGTGGCAGCCCCACCTGTGGGGCTGAAAACAATGGGAAAAAAAGTGGTTTTTGAATCTTTTTCTCATCTTAAAAAAGAATGCCCAGTGTATGTGGACAGAAATTTTTAAAGACTTTGTGTTATCGAAAAGTGTAAATCAACCTTTTTCTGGTCTAAAAAGTTGTGATATTTGATGACTGCCTAGTGCTGGTGAGCATCCATGGTGATATGTAGTGTTAAACTCTACTGATAAATTAACTTTTGTGGACATAAATCAACCTTGGTGAAGGAAAACAGTTTCGATGTGTCTCAAAACCTTTGTCATGTCTTGTGTCTAGGCGTCCTCCCAAAGTCTTGTGTAGTCGTGGGGCAGCTTCTGGAGTTTATGATTAATTATTGTCAGTGTGAGCACTGTACCTTGTTCCTGGGGTGGGTAATCTTCATTACAGTATAAGGAGGGGAGAGAGGCTAGCTAGTGGCCGGGGCTGCACATCCTCCTTCGCTTTTGCTCTTTGCCTCCACCATGAATGGCTGCTCTGTGCCTTGGAGCCAGCAGAGCATGGACTGAGACCTCCACTAACTGTGAGCTAAATAAACCTTTCCCTCCTTCATTTTGGGTGCCGGGTATTTTGTCCCAGCAATAAGAGAAGAGTAACTGAGACACCTTCTTACCTCGCTGGGCATAGAAATACAGAGCTGTAAATCTCAATAGTCTAGAACGCTGATGGAAAGGAAAAACTCACAAGTTCAAGCCTAGCTGGGGCAACTTAGTGACTTAGTGAGATTCTGTCTCAAAATAATAGAGGTTCCTCTCCTAGGAGCTACTTTTAGACTGTCTCTTCAGAAAATGACCATAACTGTATATGAATATATAACTACTAATTATTTATAATAGTAAAATCTGGAAATAACCTAATTATTCAATAGTCAATTGATTTAATGAAGCCCACTGTAGCTACTCTTCAGGATAAGACCTGACCATATATGAAAGAAAGTCCCTAAAGGCAGCATCTTAAACCTACACACATTTATGTTTCTCTACCTAAATGAGATCTGGAGGTAGGCACTTGCATTTTGGGTGGTCAAACCCAGTTCCTTCTGTCTTTCACTGCTGCCAGTTTTTCTAGTTTCAATGTGTAGTTGTGGGGCCTGCTGGAGTCCCGCCACTGTGACCTGAGGAAAGAATAGAATGGCCAGCGTGAGCCTCTTATTGTTCAGAACCCAGCTGTCTGTGTCTGCAGAGAGAGCTGGAAGGGTAGATGTGCAGGAACACTGCCTACAGTGCTGGCATAAGAAGTGAAAACAAGAATGAAAGAATGGGGGTGGGGACAGGCCTGTAGTCTTCAAAACTGTTTGCTCATCTGTTCCTTAAAAGAATTCTGAAAAGTTGCCCGTCACTTTGTATGCTTCTAAATCATGTCTGAGAACAAGCTTTTGTCATGTCGCATGTAGATTTGAAGCATACAGTCTCTGGTATGTTGTAAATATTGACATAAAAATCAGTCCTATCATCTTTTAAAATACAACTAATGGAGCCAGGCCATGGGGGGGTGGTGGTGCCTGTAGCCCCAGGACTTCAGGAAGTTAAGTTCCCAGGGAGGATCATGACTTTGAGCCCAGTCTGGGTAGCTTAGCGACTCTCAAGATCTTGTGTTGAAATAAAATTTATAAAAGGGCTGGAGATGTAGCTCAGTGCCAAGGTCCTGGCTTAATGTTCAACTCTCAGTAACACACCTACCCACACCCACACTCACACCGACCCACACCCACTCACACCCACCCACACCCACACCTATTCCCCACACACTCCTGTGGAATGTAAATATTACAGTGATGCAACAGTCATTGTCTTCTTCTTCAAATATAAACAAACTTTTAGCTGATCAGTTGGAAATTTTCAGAGAATTAACAAGACAATGCTTTGAAATGCTTTCCATTTATGTTAATTTAGTTAAAGAACAAGGCTTCCCTGTCAAATCAATAAAAATAAGAAATATAATTGATGGTGATAGCTAACCTTTCTAGCAATAACAGGTGACCCACAGATACATAAATTTGCTTTTAAAGACAAGTGTATCCTCATTAAGGAATGAATTTCACATTGCACGAGTTTTAGGATGCATGCTGTGTTATTTCATTTTAATCAATTGTATAGTATTACTTAATAATTTAAAAAGTGTTCACACATTTAGAATATCATAACCACAAGTTGAGTTCTATTTCTATGCATTTCACTGTAGCTCAGAAGTATGACACCATCATCAGTAAACTTTCCAGGGAGAAAATCTGTACAGGAAATAGAATGAAAAAACAGGAATGAAGGAAAATTCCCAACTGACCAGCTAAAGGTTTGTTTGTATTTGAGGAAGAAGACAGTGACTGTTGCATCACTGTAGTATTTACATTCCACAGGAGTGTGTGGGGAGTGGGTGTGGGTGGGTGTGAGTGTGAGTGTGGGTAGGTGTGTTACTGAGAGTTGAACATTAAGCCAGGACCTTGGCACTGAGCTACATCTCCAGCCATTCTTAAAATTTTATTTCAACACAAGGTCTTGAGAGTCACTCAGCTACCCAGACTGGGCTCAAAGTCATGATCCTCCCTGGGAACTTAACTTCCTGAAGTCCTGGGGTTACAGGCACACTCCCCCCCCCACCCCTACATGACCTGGCTCCATTGAGTGTATTTTAAAAAATGATAGGACTTATTTTTATGTCAATATTTACAACATGCCAGAGACTGTATGCTACACATCTACATGCGACATGACAGAAGCTTGTTCTCAGACATGATTTAGAAGCACACAAAGTGATGAGCAAGTTTTCAGAATTCTCTCTCTCCCTCTTTTGAGAATCCCACAGTGGTCTACCGTCAAACACTATCTTTGAGCATCTATAAATTTGCAATGCACTCCTTCAATTTCAATTTTTGTTTGGATGAGCTCTTGTTAGGTTGCCCAGATTAGTTTCAAATCCCTGAGTTCAAGTGATCCTCGTGCTTCAGCCTCTCAGGTAGCTGCGAGAGTGGGTGAGCGTGCCCTGGGCCTGGCCTCCTTCGATTTTATTGCAAAAAAGAATTGGACTCTGTGTGAGTTGCAAAGGGATTTTACTCAGTCCTGGTTTCACCGGTTTTCTCAGCGTTGGCTCTGAAGTTTTCGAGTGTCCCTTCTGTTACACAGCTTTGTCCTTCTCATAATTGTGCGACTGCGCTAAACGAAAAGTGAGCTTTTTTTAGTAAAGCGGAAAAGAAGTGGCTTTGAAAGGGAAGGTGAGGAAGGGTGAGGCCCGGACCTCTCCTCCCAGAAGAGGCGGCCCCAGGTGGGTCCTTTCCAGTGTCCTGTTCCCGTGGCCGCAGACGCCCCACGCTGATTTCCTGAAGTCAACGTTCGCGTTTCCCGTGGGATTTCCGCCAGCATGCCGACGGCCCCCGGCTGTGCTGGGCTTGCGCAGGTTACCGGATTCCGAGGAGCCGTGCCACCCTGCCCCGGTGCCAAGTGACATGATGACACAGCGCTGAATTCAAAAGTGGCTACAAGCCAGCGTGAGCAGCACGACCCCATTTTGGTTATACATATATGTCTGGGAAATTGAAAATAAATGCTTTTCTCTAAGGTGAAGGAATAAAAACCGCTTTCATTTTTCTCATAACCTAAATGCCCTAGTCCCCCAAACACGTAACTACGTCTTCCTCCCTTCTTTCCTTGTAAATTTACTATCTACTTAAAATGTCATGATCTGGGCATTGTGACACAGGCCTGTAATCAG
>PVKN010015973.1:0-18167 GCA_004027915.1 Capromys pilorides
TTTTGTTGTTGGTTATTTTTATCAGCCTCTTACCGTATCTTATTTGTGAATTATGTTATCATAGATATGCATAATATACTATGGATATTATGGATAGGCTTGGGACCGTCTGAAGTTTTAGCCATCCATTTAGGGTTTTAGAATGTAACCCCAGCAAATAAGGGCTTATTCTGTATTTCCATCTAGAACCAAAAAATATTTGCAGTCTTGATATTGAGAATTATGTGTGCTCACCCATAAATATCTAGCACTTAGTCTGGATTTAAGACTTTGCAGTGTTCAGTTTGTATTTATTTTATAAGGGAATTCTGTCCATGGACCCATTTTATGGCCAATAGAAATTGACCCTCAAAAGAGAATACAATGCTTTGATGTGCGTCCTTACAAAATGTATATGAAAGCCCTGATGTGATGGCATTTGATGTTGGGTTTTTCTGAGATAATTCGGTATAGAAGTGGCCATGAAGATGGACCTCAGTAATGCAATGCGGGAGGCTTATTCTCTGTCTCTGAGAAAACAGTGACAGGACAGCCATGTGTGAGGTAAGCATGCCTTCACCAGAACCTGACCTTGTTTCAACCCGATCTCTGACTCCAGCCTCCAGAACTCTGAGAAAATTAAGCCACCCATCCTTGGTAGTTTGTTTTGGCGAAGTAGACTAACTCTGGGGCAGAACACTCTTATAAATTGCAGATAAAAGATAAAATGGAAAACATCTCATAGCTCCTATTGAAAATAAATGCTGAGTTCAAAGTAAGACAAAAACTAGTAGAGGAAATTTAAAAAGATTATGGGTTCGTTCATGAGATGAGAAACAATGGTACATTGTTAGCCTGAGGGCTTTTTCCCCCCCTAGGTGCTTTTAACATTCTTGTGAAAGAGCAACTGGTAAATAGCATTTAAAAATGAAGAAATAGGAAACGCTGTTCATTTTCTGTAGTGCAGACACGTAGTCTGGAATGAGCAAGGCCAGAATGGCTCTTCAATGGGACAGATACACTAAGGCCAATGCTTGGAAGTAGAGGTGTTGGATAGGGTGGTGCGTACGGAACTAAGCAGTAGAAAGTTTAATAAGGACCCTTACTCAGAGACATCAAGAATTATTCTACATGTGCTACTCACTTTCTCTTTCAAGATGTGGAGTAGCTGGAACTTCCTGTAGGCATTGAAAAACAATGTTGCAGGGCCAGCCAAATAGTTCAGCAGATTAAAGCACCTGCAAGCAGGTGCAGGGGCCAGGGGTTCGATCCCTGGACCTGCCATGCCAGACCTGCCCCAGGGCACACTCAGAGGGCAGTTGAGACTGGGTATCTTGGCACACGCCTATAATCCCAGCTCTTGGGAGGCTGTAAACAGGTGGATGACATGAGTTCATCTAGTAGTGAGACCCTGAATACCCTGTAGACACTTCCCTAAAATACAAACAAAACAAAACAAAACAAAAACCCCAAAAAACAATGGTGCTTGTCTAGTGGGCCTTCACGGGAGATGTAAGGAAAACAGAGCCCATCTTTTCCAGGTAGGACACTTTAGATACAGGTAGAAAAACTGGTACCTATGGTGTGATTCCAGTGCCTACCAAAGCCTAAGATAAACAGCGATGTAAGAGAACAACAGTGTTTAGAACTAAACTTCTGCTCAAAGAAGATAGTGCCTTTGCTTTCCATGAGTGCAACATGGGAGGTGGTGTGCTTTCTCAGCACTATAATATGCGGATGTGTTACAAAGAAGTTACTGAGTTTCGGAAACAAAAGGAATCCTGTTGTGTGGGTCTAGACTGTTTTGGATATTAAACAAAATGCATTTGGTTCTGGTCAGAAGGTTGGAGGGGAAGTAGATGTAGGCCACCAATTTGTAGTACAATTGTGGATCTGTTTTTTATTTTATTTTATTTTATTAAATTCTGCTAATGCATACAGGCCAGGGGTGTGATTTTTTTTTTTTTTTTTTTAAACTTTATGCTATGACCGGCTCAACCTGCCCTGGGGGTGGAGCTGGCATAGCATGTGGTGCTGGGGATCGAACTGTGGTCCCCGCGGTTGCCTAAGCTTGCCTAAGTGCGTGCTTTAGACCGCTGAGCTATCTCACCAGCCCAGGGATGTGATCTTGACGTGAACTTTTTGCGGTTAGGTGTAGATGAACTCTGAGTTAGAATGGCACACCTGGGTATGGATTGGAACTTCTTTTCAGGACTAACAGGTGCGAGTTCTCAAAGGGACCTCCGTTTGTGGGGAGTCATCTCTGAGTTGAGAATTACAAATGGAGCCAGAAGAACAGAGGTGGTGTTGGCTAGAAGTCCAGGTTGGGATGCTAACTGACGTCTGATCTTCTGGCTCGATTAGGAACCCCTGTGCCTGACCCTGGAGGTGGACAGGTAGAGATGTATGAAGTGGGGGTCTGCTGTGCATCTCCCGGGTTGACTGTTCAGGGCATACAGAAGCCCCAGGGGTGCTTGCTCAGTTCTACTCAAAGAAGGATCAGTTAAAATTTAACCAGAGCTTTGAACTAAATAATAATCAGGAAAATAACATGCATGGCTATAGCTTTTAAAAACTCTTTTAAGATCTTCTTTTGCCTTTGGAGAAATTATTGTATGCTGTTTCATTGGCAGAGAAAGCTTTTATTCCTCAAGACAATGTAAAGTTAGTGAAAAAGGTAAGCAGTTTCATGTTGAGATGTAGATTCACTCTGTGTGTAGAGATCGTCTTTTTATCTAGTTGGAGAGATTGGTTAGCACCTTCCTCCCATGATTTCTCATATGCAGCTTCTGTGACTTGTCTTTTAGGGGGCAGTGGTGGTAAGCAGGGAGAATTGCCTGTGTAATTACAATAAAATTGTAAAAGAATTGTGTATTTTGTAGTGCACTAATACTATAGTACACAATAATTTGGTCAATACTACAAATACCATTAATATTATTAATATTCTACTATGATGCTATGCTATTACTGTGTTATGTTATGAAAGCTGCATAGTTCAGCCTGGCACTTTAGGTCTGGACGTGTCCTACCCTAAACATCAACTGCATTATTATTATTATGCAAGTGAGGGCCTCCCATGAGTTTCCTTTGGCTGCTGTAACAAATTAGTGCAAACTCTGAGACTGAAAGCAAAGCGGATTTATTTCATTGTTCGGAATCTAGTTAGTGTGTGTTTCAGGGAGCTAAATTCCGAGTGGTGCTAGAGCTGTGGTCTTCTGGAGGTTATTGGGGAATTTCTGTTTCTTGTCTTTCTGAGCCGTGCTCTTGCTTATGGTCCCTTGCAGTGTAGGGATCCCCTAAACTTTTGTTTCTATTGTATCTCTTCTACAACTCTGACTTTTCTGTCTCTTTCCAAGGACCAGTGATTAAATCGGGCTACCTAGAACCTAGAGGATAACGTCTCCATCTCCAGATCCTGAGTCACACCAGCAAAGTCCTTTTTGCCACTTAAGGTCATATAATTCATGGGTTTTAGGGATGAGGATGTGCAGATCTGGGAGATTTGGGGGTGGGGAGCCATAAACATCAAAGAGGAAAGTATGGAGGACTCAGTACAATCTGCCGAAGGCAGGGAAAACAGTCAACACTGATGCCAGGTCTAGAATATTGGCGTCACATGTAATGACTTTGTCAGATGGATTAAAAGTCCTGCACAAGGGCTGTGCAAATACTGGTCCTATCAAAAAATTAAAAAGTGTTTACTTATAGAGAGGAATGGTATTCAGTCTACCTTAAAGACTCCAGTGTGAACATTTATTGAAAACTATGTGTGATGCTGATAACGAAATAATCTGACTGACACTGACAAAAGATCTACAAAATGCTGTACGTGGTTTCAGGGTAAGTCTTGAGGGGATTTGACTGACCGTGTCAGATACAAAAGTTACATTTTTTGTTTGTTATATAGGTCTTGCTTTGTCTTGGGCTTTTTTTTTTTTTAAATCTTGATCTTGACCATACAGTAGAAAAGTTTAACCATGAAATATTAAATGTAAAGCATATTAATATGCTGAGCTGTAAAAGGCTCAAGTCAACAGCTTCTGACATTACCAGTTCTGCTGATAAGCCACTATTTTTATGGACTATTGGACTATATATACAGATACTTTCTCTCAGTTCAATGAGAAGAAAGATTTGTACTAATAGTGTTGAGAAAAGATGTCATGTCTGCATCTTATACTCTGAAGAAATACTATGAAGACAATAATATACAATGTATTAATTATTGTAACTGTGCTACTAACCTATTGTGAAACTGTCTCATTGCTATTTCTTTCTCTTTAAAATTAATAAAATTTAAAAAAAGATAGAGAAATGAAAAGCTCCAGGATAAAATAAGCATGCCTTAAAGAAATCCAGCATAATTTTAGGTGTTAATAGAGTAGAAGTAAATTAAGATATTTATTTAGACGTTTTAATAAAAATCAAAATTATAGCGCCATGACCAGATTAAAGTTTTTTAAATGTAAAATCCATGTGAGTACTTAGTTTGAAGTGTGGCCCTCTCTTCCCTAGTCCCTTAGAGACACCAGTTTCTAGTTTGTTCTTCCATTGTCGGGTCCTCCAATCCAGTGTGCGGTTAGTCTGTAGGCCAGAGAGGTGGGGGGTGAGCAGCTACCCTGGGGGCCTGCTCTGCAAGCTCCAGCATGTAGCCACGTGATGGTGCACTGCTGCCAGAGAGCTTAGCTGTGTGCCCTCTAGTAAGGGTCTAAGATTCCGGGCCTTCAGTCCGTGAAGGGAGTAGATGTTAGGGCCAGTGAGGTGGCCCATGAGCTGAGGCAAGTTGAGCTGATCTTCAGACACCAGGCAGGGCAGCAGTGTCCTTTGAGGACAGCTTGTAGCATAGGTGGCGTGTGCCTTGCCAGGCACTGACCGAGTGAGAAGTCAGCCCTCGTGGTGTGTAGCAGACCTGGCCCTGGATATAACCTCACGCTTTCTATAGGAATGTTAGCATGCTATGCAATTTTGCCACTGATGTAAGAATGCAGGAAGTTTGTTTCTGCCAGTTTTATTTTGAGCAGCATCTAGGAGAGGTCATCTGCTCAAAACCTAGGAAATGAGAGCTTATAATTTCTTTCTTTTGTACTCTTAATAAAATACTGCTTTCAAGTAAGGATGTCTGACATTTCTATGGGGGGATTTAAACTCAGGTTTAATGAACCCATTAAGAGCCATTGTGATGTCTAGATATGCAGTAAATAGACATACTACGAAAGAATAATGAGGAAGCTATTCTAAATGCGTGAGACTGCCAACGGTGCCATGGGAAAAATTCTCTTTTGAAAGTGGAACCCAGGCAAGAATAAGATAAAATCCATTTGTCATAGATGTTTTATGTCTGAGACTGTAGATTTTCTTTCCTCTGAAGATCAAGACTTCTGCTGCACTTGGGACTTGAGCACAGCTCCCCTCGGGTGGGGGCCACTTGCTGGTGCGTCTGTCACTTGCTGTCTTTGTACCCTCACACCTGCTCATGCCCCCTTCTCTTTCCCCAGTGAGCGGCCCAACCCAGGAGCTGGAGCAGCCTCAGCTTGCCTTTGTCCTCATTCTCTTTGTCCCCAAGTTTGATGTCTTCTGCCATTCCGTACGTCCCACCTTCTGCCATTCCATAGGTCCTGGTACCACCTTTCTTTGCCTCTTGGCCTCTTGGCCTTCTTTGCAGTTGAAAGACTTTTGTGAGCCAGAGCTCTTACTTCACGGTGGTCTCTGAATTGCCTGGTCATTTCTGCTCTTACCTCATGGTCAGCTCAGTGGGTGAAGTGATCATGCCACTCTGTGCCTATTTCCCTCAGGGTCTGGCGCCCACCACCACTGCCTCTGTGATAATCCTTGCTACCAATAATTACTGAGCTGAGGCCTTTAGAGATAAATTTGTTGATTGCTGCAGTATTTCAGAGAGGAAATTACTGATGCTCCCTGACTTTTGATGGGGTCATATCACAGTAAACTTATGGAAAGGCAAGTGTGTGTGGGTATACCTGGTTTATTAGACATCACAGCTGAGCAAAGCAATCACTGAAGAGGCTCAGTGGTCAGCCAGCAGGCTGGGAGCTGCGGCTTGTTGCGGCTGCCACTGCACAGTCCCCAGGGCAGACCATGCAGCATATCACTAGACGGGCAAAGGAACACAATTCAAAATTTGAAATATGTTTTGTCGTAAAGGCATGACTCTTTTCCATCATTGTGTCCAAAAATCCTGAGGGAAACTGTTGTGGGTTGTATTAGCTTTTGTCATTGTCCTGAAATACCTGAGATGAACAACTCGCAGGAGAAATTTTCACTTTGGCTCAGAATTTTGGAGGTCCCAGCTGGTGATGTTGATTCCGTCACTTGGCCTGTGGTAGGGCAGCCCGTCACAGCAAGGCAAGGGACAGAGCAGGACTGCTCCTTCCCTGTGCCCAGGTGGTCTTCAAGGGACAGAGCAGGACTATCCTTCTCTGAGCCTAGGGAGATGGGGGCGAAAGAGGCAGGCTCCTACTAGGGCATGCCCCTAGTGACCTCAAGAGCTGTCACTAATGCCACGTATTGAAGGTTCCACCACCTCCCCAAAGCACCGTGTTGTGGACCAGAGCTTTAACACATGGACCTTTGGGGGATGTTCAAGATCTGAAGGATGGTGTAGAGCCAAACTACAGTACAGCAGGAGTGATCTGTATAACTATCCTCATTTTATAGAGCAGCGGTTGAGGCTTAGCATGGCCTAGAGCCCTTGGGTAGAGATAAGGTGCAGAGTCACAATTTAAACTGATAATGCTCTAGGGCTCTCAATTCTTAGCTGCCACACTGCTACTTTCCAGAAAGTCGGTGTTAAATGTGATTTTGTTAAGTGTAATCTATAATAGTTACTCATTTTTTTTTTTTTTTTGTCTTTTATTCCTTGGAAATTTTGAAGGCCAGTCAGTTTAGGTTTGTCTAATTGCTTTTTCATGATTATGATACATGGAACCTCCAAATGATATAGGGAAAACTGATCTCTCAACCTGATCTGGGGCTAGTTCGTGTTCTCTAAAACAGAAGAATAAATTTTAGAAACAAACCAAGGTAATGAGCAGAACAGATTTATTGAGGGAAAGAAAGCTTTTGTCTGAGAGAGCGACAGGAGGGGGTTCCCCAGTGGGTGTCCCCAGGAAGCTGTCTCCTCCAGGGACTTTTATAGTGCAAAACCATGTGATGGGGCAGGTCTAAGGTGGAAACCATGGAAACTCGCTTAGGTGGACATGAGGTGGGACAAAACCATGGTAAACCAATAAGGTTACAAGCACTGTTGCTCAGGTAACATTGATTAAATCCAGTACCAAATGGAAAGCAAGTAGCAAGCAGGCATGAGTACAGAACAGGATCTTTTCCTGTTGGGGGTTGGGTTAGTGACTCATTTAGGCTCTTCTAGGGTGATTGGTGCCTATTTAGAATATCAGTCCCTGATGCGCATTCCTAGGGAAGTTGTAGCTATTTGTTTTCTCTTCTGTCTTGAGGTCTGGCCCACAGCAGGGGTTCTGGTTTTTGTAAAGCTGTGAAGTCACCTTGTCTTCCATATTGTCTCCTTCAGGGCCTGGCCCTGTCTGACTGCCTATTATATTTCTATCTAGTTCAGCTGCCTACAACAATTATATAGAAGTTAAAATGTTTTAAACATATGGAAGGAAAATTAGGTGACATTCTGTCCTTGGTAAGGCTCATTAAGGACACATTATGCCAGTTTATCCCCTGCTGAGAGATAGGCCTTTCTTCTTTTTTTGGCGGGACCAGGGATTGAATTCAGGACCTTACACTTGCCAGGCAAGCGCTTATTCTACTGAGCTATCTCCCCAGCCCCTATATAGGTCTTTCAATAGTTCATAATCAACATGTTTTGGAACTGATAGCTTCTGCTTTGACCTGAAATTCAGAGACTATACCTCGGCTAGAGCCTATAAAAAATATCATATATGCTCACCATCTAAGCTCTTTTTTCATTACAGACTTGTATTTCAAGGTCAGATAAGGGACTAAGTTGTCTTTATTTTCCATTGTTTTATCAAAATACAGTACCAAACACTGGGTGAAATACAAAAATACTAATTTTTCCCAGTGGTGGGAACTGGGAAGTCCCAAGGTTGGGGGTCCTCACCAGGTCAGGGCCTTTCTGATGCATTCTAACAAGACAGAAGGCATCTCTGGGAACAAGGGCACACCTGTGTGAAGGGCCCAGAGAACATTCTGGAAAGAGAAGTCACTTTCATCATGAAGCCACTTCCGTGATTACGAACAATCCTGTGGTACTGTCCCTGATCCAGTCGTCAGGATGGAGCCCTCCTGACCTAATCACTTGTCAGAGGCCCTTACTTCCCAGTGATACTGCAGTGAACTTTCTGGATGAGTTTTGGAGTGAGCAGCAGTGTTAGCTCTTAGCATGACTGGTGAACTTTGGAATGCTTCTAGAATCATGCATATTTTTGATACAGGAAATCTCCAAATGATATAGGGAAAACTGATGTCCCAGCCTGGCCTGAGACGAGTTGGTGTTCTCGAAAGCTGAAGAATGAATTTTAGGAACAAATGGAGGTCATGAGCAGAATATATTTATTGGGGGGAAGTAAGCTCCTGTCCAAGAGAGGTACAGGAGCGCGTCCCCCTCCTCCCCCAGGGTGGTCCCCAGGAAGCTGGCTCTTCCAGGGACTTTTATAGTGTAAAACCATGCAGTGAAGCAGGTCTAAGGTGGTGAAGAACATGGGAACTCGCTTAGGTGGGCATGAGGTGGGACAAAGCTATGGTCAACCAATGAGATTACAAGTACCATTGCTCAGGTAAAATTGATTAAATCCAGGACCAAATGGGGAAGCGAGTCACATAGCAAGAGGGCACGAATACTGGGACAGGATCTATTCCTGTTGGGGGTTGGGCTGGTGACTCATTTGGGTTCTTTTAAGGTGATTGATACCTATTTAGAATATCAATCCCTGATGCCAGTCTTTAAGGAGGTCAGCATTTGTTTGATCTTTGGTCTTTAGGTCTGGCCAGAACAGGAGCATCCATCCCTCCCACAGTTGTAAGGTATCTTGTCTTCTGTGTTATCTCCTTTGAGGGCCTAGCCCTGTCTGACTGCCTCTAATATTTCTGTCTAATTCAGCTGCCTGCAGTATTTTCATACATTGGAGATGGAGCCTTCAGTAATTTTTTTTCCCCCTGAATTACAGTATTAACTCCTTCCTTAGTGATTCTTCTGCTTATATCACCGTGCTGTGGCCCAGCCAGCTGTGCCATTTCCCTCGAATGGCTTTTTCCACCCTGCTAGCTGCCCCTCTTTTTCAAGGGTTAATAGTGTGTAATAGTGGTTGTGGCAATGCTCCCATTAGTCCAGAAGAAGTTCTAATTCATTCTCTGCTCTGCCTACCATCTCTTTGTCTGCCTCTCTATATGTAATATATACATTTCCTGTCTCGGCGTGGATTTTTCTTTTTGCATAACTAAAAATAGAGGGGGTAGGAATTTCACTAGGCTGCATTGGGGCGATCCTTTACTGAGGACCAAGGGACATTGTGAAGTTGCTTTCGGAAACAATGAATTGTAGCTATGTAGCTGGGCAGAAGGGCTCTTTTCTAATGCTTAAGAAACACTTAGAGTCGCTTAACACAGGGACTTAAAATACTTTGCCTTCTAACTTTCTGAGAGACTCTTCATTTTCACATGAACAGTTCAGGTTGATGGAAATTTCCACCCATGAAATGTGCCTTTTTATGTTGATTCTATGGATGCTTGACTTTATTTTCTTGGCAAATGTTTGGTCCTCCAGACCAGTACTTTTTTTGGTAGGATGAATAATTTAGTTTTGTCAATCATTAAAAATCATTCTAAAATGTAGTACTAGCTAAGGTGTAGTTTCCTGATATTCATGGTTTGAGAGTAGAATTATGGTTTGGATCCCCCGAGCCGTGCTGTGCTGCTTCTTAGTCTGCATAGCCGCAGTGGCGGCAGCAGCAGCGAGAGTTCCAGGGTCTCCGTCAGTTGCTGTAGTAACCTGGGTCCAGGGCCTTGGTGATGCTCCTGATGTCCCTCCCCCACCCCTGAAGATCCCAGGTGGGTGGGGGAATGGTCAGCGGGATCACAGCCTCTCAGCTTACTCATTTTACTCTGAAAATTGGCTGAATGTGACAGAGGAACTAACGTCTAATAACAAGACAAGGATTCTGAATATCCAGTCCAGGCTCACGGATGCCAAACACACAGCCTGGAGAGCCATGTGGAGCGGTATGGTGGCAGCCTCTGCGTCGAGATCCCAGGCGGCCCTCTGCCCGAAGGAAGGGAGCAAAGACAGTTGTGCAGTTCTCCTTGAGTTCGCCCAGGAGCAGCTCCACGCTGACCACGTCTTCATTTGCTTCCATAAGAACCGGGAGGACAGAGCTGCCTTGCTGCGGACCTTCAAGCTTTTGGGCTTAGAGATTGTGAGACCAGGGCTTCCCCTTGTCCCCAAGAGACCTGATGCTTGTTTTATGGCCTACACGTTCGTGAGAGAGAGTCTGCTGGCGAGGAGGAGTAGTGGCCCAGCTGCTGAGGGAGCGCCTGCGGTGGCAGTCCCCTCAGTGTGGGGTGCTCGGGAAACAGGCTCGGTCCTCTCTTCTGGGTTTGTCCGCATGTTGTGATTGTGCAAATAAACACTTCAAATTAGCGGTATAGTTCTTGAAGTTTAATGTTGTGTTTGTGATACTGAAGTGTTTGCTTTAATTCTAAATAGAAGTTTATATTTTACTTTTTTATTGCTGGTTGAAGATGACTCAGATCCGCTTGCACTGGAGGAGTTGCTGAGTGGAAGTCTTTGGACACGGGATAAATCTACTTTCTCTGCTCAAAAATTCAAATAAACATGATGACACCTCAAAAAAAAAGAATGAGTTACTATGTCACACGAAGTGAATCTGGGTGACATTACGCTTATTTTAGAATGGAGAATCACTTTGCAGAGTCCAAAAGGACTCTGTGTCCTTTTTGGTTTAATTAACAATCCGGTGTGTAGTAAGTGCTTAGCAATTACAGCGCCTGTTGACTAAACAGATACCTAGTTTTTTGGGGTGAGGAGATCAGAATTCCTTGCGCAGGCCTCCTGCTTGGGTAGCCCTGGCTCTAGTTCCAGGCACAGACTCCATAAGTTGTATGCTCTTGCTGGAGAGGGCCAGGGGCGCAGGGAGTTCCCTGCTCTGCTTACTGCCATATTTCCAGTGCCCAGATAGGCATCTGGTATGTTGTAGGTGCTCAGTAAATATTTGTGGAATGAATGAAGAAACAGAGCTCTAATTGGTGTGTCGGAACAGGCATATACATCACCCTGGGATGCAGAAGGTGCTCCAGGAGGTATGCGGGCAGTGATAGGGTAGTAAGGCCATCATGGGCATTTGTGCAGATTCTTTACCACAACCTGTACTTGCAGTCGCCTAAATCTTGGTGCCTCAAGGAAGAGCCTTCAGGACACTAAGCGAAGCATTCAGAATCGGTGCCTAGAAAGTGAGTGACTCTGGGCCGAGCAGATAACAAACGCTTTTCAGAGCCAGGCATGTTGGTGCATGCCTCGAGTCCCAGCACTCAAAGAGACAGGAAGATCAGACCATCCTGAGCTGCAGAGTGAGCTCGAGGCTGGCCTGTACTGCACAGGAAGACCCTGTCTGAAAACCAAACCAAACCAAACCAAACCAAACCAAACCAAACCATGTTCTGTTTCTTGTTTTCGGTAGAACTGAAGTTGATCTGCCCACATTGTCAAACTGATCTTTAAAAATATGTCATGATGTGATTTTTGTCATATAACTAGGAAGAGACAAGAGAATTAAATACATCACAGCAGTAAAACATTAATGTGCTCATTAAGAGAACAAGTTTATATCCACATGTAGAAAATATGGGGCCTGTGAGACAGCTCAGCAGACTAAGTGCCTGCTTAGGCAAGCACAGGGACCAGGGTTCCATCCCTGGCACCACATGCCACGCTGGCCCTGCCTCTGGGCATGCTGAGCAAGGCACTGAGATCAGGCTTGGGGGTGCACAGCTGTAGTCCCAGCACTGGGCAGACTGAGATAGGAGGATCACTACGTGTCCAGGCTGCATAGTGAGACCCTGTACCAAGTACATAAAAAAAAGAAAAATACATGTAAACAATATGAAAAGCAGGAATAGAGTTTATGCTGAACCACCTCTGTACTCTAGTCATGTATAATTATCCTGTTATGTTACTATATATGTGTGTATAGCCTATTCATTGTATTTAGATGTAAAAACTAAAAGTTTAGTTTTTAGTATTACAATAGATTTGTCAACATTTATTACATATGTATTTTGATCAATTGTGGACCAGAGATTTAGATTTTCAGCAGAAAAACATTTTTTAAAAAGTATTTAGAATTTCAGGCGTCAGTTGTATGCACAATTCACTTCCAGGGAAGCTTGGTAGAGCGATCAGTGAAAGATTTACCAGCACAAGGCTGTCTTATATTGATATTAAAATTTTTTCAGTGTTATGGAAATCCATGAATTCAAGATAAAGACTAAAAAAGAGATATACGACCGATGAATAGCTTCCTTTTACAAAATGAATATTTTCCAAATTTCAGTGCCATTTAGAGAATGTTTTTATTCATGTAAGAGTAATACTTTTATTTATAAATGTAAATATTCTGACAAATTACAAATTTTGCTTCATCAAATTAGGTGTCAGTTTAAAAATGGACAAGGGCTTATAGCATTAAAAATGATGCAGAAGGCCAGGGAGATAGCTCAGCAGTATAAACGCCTGCCTGGCAAGCGTAAGGTTCTGAATTTGATTTCTGGTACAGAAAATAGAATAAAATGAATAATAACAATAATTTAGAAGGTAGTACAGCAAAAACTCTGAAGTACCTGTTGCACACCTTAATCCCAGCAGTGAGGAGGCTGAGGCAAAAGGATCACAGGGACTTTAAGGCCATCCTAAACGACACTGTTGAGTTCAAGGCCAGCCTGAACAACCTAGCTGCCCTGTCTCGAAAAAACAAAGCAAAGAAAGAAAAACTACAGTTTATGTAGCTCTGACCCCATCTCGAGAAAATAAAACAAAAAAGAGAACAACAAAAACTAAGGTTTGTGTAGCTGAGCTCCAAGGAGTGACTGGCCAGATCTGTGGTGGGACAGGGTGAAGATCTAGATGTTGTCCCTGCCTGGAGATTTTTGAGGCACATTGATATGGGGAATCCATGGTTTGTGAATTAGACTGTCTGGAAACATTAGTTCTGTATAATCCTAGGATAGGAAAAGTGAAAAATCAATATGACTTAATGGTATGATTTATTGCATTCAAGCTGATAACTTGGGAAGCATATGTCAAAGTGGGTACAGAAAAAGTTGCAATGTTCTTGCTTTAGGATGTTGGGAAATCGTCACTCTAGTTTTTAAAAAATAAAGTAATAATATAGGCATAATAAAATTATTTGAAAAGGATCAAAAAAGGCATGCAAGAATAAATCAGCAAGGAACAGTAGGACTCAGTATTGTCAATTTCTGTACAGTCATAGTATTTATACTAAGTTCCAGAAGACGGCTTGTGTCTTTTTTCCTGGTGCTCTTATAATTTAGCATTGGGTAATCAGACCTAGCTGAAGTCACAGAAACCTACTGAAACCACTAAGTACAAACGGGGAATTGGTTTTCCAGTTTGTGGGATTTCATACCAAATCCAAAGGCAAGTCCATGCCATGCTCAGGAAGTCTGGAACCTAAACCAGAGGGTCTCAGTGACGTACTGCAGGATCTGTCTCTCTCTCCTGAGGACATTTTGCTGCTTTTTTTTCTCAGCAGTCTCACATTGTTCTGCTTCCCTGTCTGAGGTAGACAGAAGCCAACATCAAGGTCATCTGCTCCGGCCCTGTGGAGAGACCAACTCGCTTATCTCTAACTTCCGGATTCTGAACGAGGATTTTCCTAATGTGTTTTCATCAGCAGAGGCAGGATTTCCTGGAAAACATGGCTGCTCTGATCCTGGGAGGAGTTCAAAAGTTTAGGTATGGGAAGCGCTAGTGCAGCTGGAAGTTAATGATGTGAATCTCTTTCAGACATTTGAAGTGTGACTCAAAGCCAGAACCCTCATTGGGAGTGGCTTAGAACAAGGGCTCTGAAATAAACACTGGACTTACAGGGCAGTTCTGTGACTTTGATCAAGTTGTTTAACATCTTTGAACCTCTGCCTTCTTTGTTGTAATGGGGATAATGACAGCACCAACCTCACAGGGGCATGGTAGAGATCAAATGAGCAGATACATCTGTACAATGCTTCACGTGGTGTGAGGTACCTAGCAACTGCTTAGTAAGTTACGCATTGTTTTGAAGCACACACATGCACCACATGGGTCTGTAGCATTTCATAAAAGCTATCAAGGGACTTTCCTTGCCAGTACTGTATATCTAAATATATGAAATAGATGTGATGGCCAGCTGGTAGAGAGGAATTCTTGTAAAACTGTTTTCTTAGTGTTTTGTTGGCAAACTTAGATACATCTTTGTAGGGATTTGAGAGAGTGTGGTATAGCATATCATTTTATGTGCAAAATTTGAAATAATTCAAAGTCCCGCTGTAACTTTGCAAGAGCTCTATAGCTTATCCAGTCTCAAAGCTGTCTGCCCACAGCTCATAGTAGTCAGTAGGAGCCGATCTTTGCAATTGTGTCTCTGTGAGGACCTTTGCAAGTTGTCGTGGTTTGTGTCTAGGTGTCCCCCCAAAGCCTCATGCAGTTATGGGGTGGACTGCTAGAGTTTGTGTTTAATTCGTGATCCAGTGCTGGGATTATGGGTCTGAGTGCCACACCCAGCCTGGGGCAGAGAGCCTGGATGCAACGTAAAGGAGACAACCATGCTCTCTGGGGCCGTTGTTGCTGCTCCTCTTCCCTTTTGCTCTTGGTGTTTTGCTGTTCTCCACTGCCATGAACGGCTGCTCCCTGCCTTGTGCCTGTCTGCCTTGGAGCCAGCTGAGTAGCGATTGAAATCTCCGCTAACTGTGAACTGTGTGAACCTTTTCTTCCTTCATTTGGAGTGTCAGGTGTTTCATCCCAGCAAAAGAGAAAAGTAACTGACATACAAGTGTAGCGTGTGTGTTAATTTAGCATTCTTGATTAAAGATTGTCTATGTACCCTCGACTGTGTCCTCTGAGTAGTCTTAGAGGCAGTGTTCATGGTGAAATTTTAAAAAATTCATTAACTTTCCAAAAGAAATTAAGTGAGTGAAAAGTGGCATAAAGAACGCTAAAGAGGGGCCGGCTAGATAGCTCAGTGATTAAAAGTGCCTGCTTAGGCTGATGCAGGGACCTGGCTTTGATCCCTGGCATGCCAGCCCCGCCCCTGGGGCACACTGAGACATTGATTGAGACCAGGCGTGGTGGCACGCACCTGTAATCCCAGTGCTTGGGAGGCTGAAAACAGGAGGATTACTATGAATCTGATCTATGTACTGAGACCCTGCATACCCTGTACCAAATACGTAAAGAGAAGGCTAAAGAACCTCTAAATTCTGTTAATTTAAAGAGTATTTTTAAAAAATACTGTTAAGTGTACTAAAACAAAGTGGTATTGATGGAAAAATTCAGAGAAGAATCATCCAAGAGAATCACTTTTTGAAAGAGAAAACCTTTTTTTTGTATAAAAATTAATGCAGGGAAGTGACGTTTGGAAAAGGTGGACTTGAGGCAAACATCCTGTAAACAGTCCTAGCAACACGATTGTTTAAATGCTCAACACACAGGTGTTCTAGGCATGCAGCATCAAACCATGAGCCAGACAGACAAAATCCCTTCTTTTGTAGAGTTTATATTATAATGAGGAGAAGCACAAAACAAAGTGGACTGAAGCCACATGCCAGCAGGTGCTGCTTTGGGAGATGGAGTAGCAGGCGAAGGGGACTACGACTGCATGGGGCAGTTGCAGCGTGAAGGAGGTGGGCAAGGTGAACTTCAAGGGAAGGGTGAAGAGTCGAGAAAAGTCTTGCATGAGTGAGGGAGTTGGCCAAGAGCATGGGGAGGAAGAGTGACCCTGGTGGCAGGAGCAGACTACCAGCCTTTGGAAAGAGGAGCGTTTTGTCTCTTGAAAAGGGGTTAGGAGCCTGGCGGCTGGAATGAAAGAGTGAAGTGAGTGAGTGGGAGAGTAATGGAGATGACGTGGTGGGGGTGGGGGATCTGACTGTGTCAGCGAAACCCCTCCCCCCAGATCACTTAGGGCACTTGGGCCCTTTTAAAGATTTTGGCTTTTGTTCTGAGGAACTGACTGCCTCGTAGGTATTGAGTAGGGAATGATCATGACTAACTAGCTTGCCATGTATTTATGTATTGTTTTGTGTTTAGTACAGGATCTACAGGGACTCACTACACAGATCAGACTCCTAGTGATTCTCCTGTTTTCAGCCTCCCAAGTGCTGGTATTTCAGGTGGATGCCACCAAGCCTCAGTCTCAATCACAGTCTCATAGTGCCCTGGGGACTGGGCTGGCACAGCAAGCTGGGGATGGAACTCTGGCTCTACATTCTGCCTAAGCAGGCACTTTAGTCTACTGAGCTATCTGGCCGGCCCAGCCATTTATTTTTGACAGAGTTTCTTTATGTAGTACAGGCTGACCTTGAACTCACTCTGTAGCCTAGGCTGGCCTCAGACTCAATAAAGTCCTCTTGCCTCAGCTTCCCAAGTGCTGGGATTATGGGTGAGCCACCATGTGTGGCTCGAAGTTGCCTTTTAAAAGGGCCACTAACTGGAGCTTTAAGGGTAGACTATAGGAGGACACATGTGTAAAGCTGGAGGCTAGTGAGGAAGCCATGGCAGTTGGTGTCATGTGAGTGTGGCTTGCACCAGGAGGGTCACAGTGGAGGTGCTAGGAAGTGATCAGAGCATGGGTATCTTCTGGAGCCCATGCCAGTAGAACTTCCTTGTGGATTGGATGTGGGGAGGAAGAAAGAGAGGAGCCAAGAATTCATAGGGAGTTATTTGAGGGAAGGGTGTGGTTGCGATTGGCTGGGATGGAGTGGAGGTACTGGCCAGCTGTCAGAGGGAAGACCTGATGCTCTCAGGAGGCACACAAACAGGGAGGCAAAAGATGGCAGGGTTCCTAAAAGGGAGCAGAAGGCGGAGACACTTTCAGCAATTTTGGAGTGAGGCAGTCAGGTCTTTGATAATACGCTGAAGCAGTCTGTGGAGGTGGAAATGAAGGCAGAGTTGCCCTGACTCCAAAGTCAGTGGTCAGGAAAAACGAGCGGCTTAAGAGAGAGGAACACACAGAAGGCTTATCTGGCAACCAAGGCAGGCGACCTTGGCTTCCGACGTGTGAGCTGGAGGTGCCACGGTGGAAGTAGGTTCTTGCAGCCCCAAAGCAGCGTGGAGATTAGAAATTGGCACGGGTGGAGTCTCTCTCTCTGCTTGCTTCTCTGGTTCTGTTCTTGCAGCTCGGAACACAGTCTGACCCGAAGTAAGCATTCAGTGAGTATTTGTCGGTAGCTGCGATTTTGGAAGCCTTCCAGACAGAGAGGCTTGCTCTTGTACCCTTTGGGCCCATCGCTCACTAGATGGCGTGCTCCAGTTTCCTGTTTCCTGTCCTGTTCGCTATGCATGGAGCCATACCTTACTTTTCTCTCCATGATTAAAATGCTACTTTCTCCCTTATCTTTGTCCTTATCTTTTGCAATTATGTGATTCCTTTTGTTTATCTGACCACACTGTTGAGGTAAAAAATCTTCATAAACAAAAAGTTGTTTTTTTTTTTTGTGAGATAGTGCTGTTTAATCTTACTTTATTTGTTAGCAATAACAGTGACATGTCATCTGGGAGTTTTGAACTGCCATTCTACTGGGCTTTATCGGCTGCAGACTCATAGTGCAAACTGCTTGTTACAGCTGGGTTATCATAAAACTAATGGTATTGGAATTTGTTTTTATTTCTTGTATCCCTAATTTTTGTAAATGCTTCATTGACTTCAGCCTATGGTTAATGTTTAAAAAAAATACTGCTCTGCTGCTGACCTGTAATCTCTGCCTACCATTTCCCCCACCGATGGAAAGTGGGAAAGTGGAAAATTTGCTGTAGTGCTATCCTGCTTTCCCACCCTCCCCAAAGGGACGAGAAGATAAGCCAGAAACTTTATTACTGCCGGCAACACCCTTTGTGCCCATTGTGTTCCCAGATGACTGGCAGAAGGACTTTAAATGACTGTTTGTTTCACTGAATT
>PVKN010015974.1:0-18159 GCA_004027915.1 Capromys pilorides
CTGATCAGTCACTCAGATAACCTGATACTATTTCAATTATCCCTCCTCTTCAAACAAAGAGTTGATACTAGTTACTGCACAGGTTCTTCACTGAACCATGGGGATACAGAAATAGGCAAGTAGAGTTCATGGCACCAAGAATAGAGCATGAATTGAAATGAGGTCTGTCCTCAAGGGGCTCACTATTTTCCAGGAAAGAAAGACATTTAGCATAACTGGAACAGAGAATATGGCACACCACGATGAACCTGCAATCGTGTTGAAAATAGGGCCTCGCAATATTCCTACACTCATGTTTACATCATCACCATTTACAAGGCCAATGAGCAGAAGCAACACAAGAGTCCATAGTTGAGCAAATGGATAAATAAGTGTACAATGCAATACTACAATAAACCTACAGTGAGATGTTATTCATATTTTAAAAGGAAAGAAATCCTGGCACATGCTTCAACATGGACATTATGCACAGTGGAATAAACTGGTCACAAAAACACAAACGCTGCGTGATTGCACTTCTGTGAAGAACCAGGAATAATCATATTCATACAGACAGAATGGTGAAACGAAGGGTGGTTTCCAGGGGCTGCCAGGGGAGCGGAGGACTGGAGCTTGTGCTTAATGGGGACAAAGGGTCAGTCTTGCAACACAAAGAGTTCTGGAGACAGATGGTGGTGACGGCAGCACAATAACATGATTGTACTTGATGACATTGGCCAGGATACCTGGAAAGCTCTTAACCTGAACACTGTACATTAAGTGTATTTCACTACCATGTACAAAAACTTAAGCGGGCATTCCTTCTTATTTTAAAGTAGAAATAAGGAAAGGAATATAATTCTTTAAAATATATACAAATCATTTATTGCTAACCTGGGTGCAGAACCTACTCCTCTTACTTCCAGGTGTGTGGTCACAACAGACAGTGCCCATGAGTTGGCTTTTGACTTTGACTTGAACTTGAGGTTGGCACGCCATGGCACCTTGTCGTCATGGCGCCCTTCCGTGTGGACTGGCCTCGCTTGGTGAGCTTTCTCATTTGTGGCATTAAGCTCATCACCTTCCTTCTCTGTAGCACATGGCACACAGAGTCTGTCTTGCGTTGAATAAGACAAATGGGACATGAACCAGATGACAAAGTTACACTTGCATTTAATGAAAGTAAATACCCTATCACTTATTTAATTAAAACACCCAATGCCCCTGTCTCTTTCTGTAATTATCTTCATATTTTTGAACAAATTTTTCAAAAGCAGAAATCCAATATATGCTAAAATTAAATGGCTAGAACACTAGAAGCTCTCAATCTAGGAGAAATCAACTGCCGATTTAGAAATAAAGAATTCCTGAAAACATTTGATATGAATTTCTTGTACTAATGTCCTATGATGCAGGACTGCTAGTTGCTCAGTTGAGATCTAGCCTTCTCCTTGTTCTTAGTGAAAGTACATATTTTTTTAGAAAAAGATTAAAAAAAAAAAAAAAACTCCTTTTCCAACATTCATTGAAGATAGGGATGGCCAATGAGATAACAACAGAAATCTGTAGGGTTTCTAATGCAATCTTAAAGCAGGTTTACCCAGCTTGTAGGTACCCTTCCGACCTTCCACCCTACCACCAGTGAGATATACAGAATATCTGGGACTTCCACAGCCACCTTGAATCCAGGAAGAAAAGAGACTAAGAGTGTATCACTTACCCTGATATCTCTAAGGCACACCAAGGTAGTGCCATCCATGGTCTGTCTCCAGTTTTCTTGTTAATAAAATGAAACACAAGGAATTTAAGACCTGTAGCAAGGCAACTATTACTCTCAATCAAGTGCAATTTCTCACGTAGGACCCCTAGGATACTGAGAGGTCCTACGTCCCATGAAGCAGCATATCTAATTTATTATAAAAATGCTACTAGATTATGGTGGTGCTGGTGGTGGTGGTGATAGCAATGACAATAACAATGATGACACTAATACTATTCTTGAAAGACATCCTAAACACTATGCACTAAGACACAGAAAAGTTAGGTAATTTACCCTAGCTCTCATGACTAATAATTGGAAAGGTCAAGCTTTGAATCCAGGCAACTGGCTCCAGAATCCTTGCTTTTGCCCACTACAAGACCAAAAAAAGCAAACCCCAAGACTAACAGTCACAGCAGACACAACACAAGCTAATCTAGGCAGATATACCGATCTTATAGCAGCTTTGTTGATTCACTAACAGAATTTCTTATCCTATATACCCCTAAATTACTCCTCTATTTGAAGAATTATTTCTTTTAGGAACCAAAGTTCCTACAAGTCTGGCCAAATATCTAATCGTTCTCACCAATGCCTTATATATGACATTACATACCACTTGGCCTGCTGCATCGGCCTCCCAGCAGATGTCCTCGCCTTTCTGGTCCCTTCTTCCCACCATCAAACACACCCACTGCTGCAAGATTAGTCTCCCTGCCACATGTCACTCCACTTTCAAAAGGTCTTCAGTGATCCCAGTTGCCTAAATTGAATACACATCCTGCATCTGCTCAAAGCCCTTTCCTGCTTTCTCACCACCTCCTCGTATTTCCAACCTCCAGCCAGCCTCAGCCCAGGCCTGTCCACCTCACACCTCGTCACTTACTTCTAGGGCATCTAGACACCCATCTTTCCCCAACTCCATCCACATGTTCACACCAGATCTGGTCCTCAAAACTTATATGTGCTAAGTTATGGTTATAGAGGAGAAATAAATCCTGGTGCTCTATTGCACAGTAGCAAGACTGCAGATAATGACAGAGGACAATCCATCTCAAAAACATACTAGAAGAAAAAATTTCAAATGTTTTTACCACAGGCCAGCCAGAAAGCTCCTGCTTAGGCAGAGTGCAGTGGCCGGGGTTCGATCCCTGGCATGCTGTGCCAGCTCTGCGCCCAGGGCGTGATGAGACAGTGACTAAGACTGGGCATGGTAACACATACCTGTAATCCCAGCACTTGTGAGACTGAAAACAGGAGGATTACTATGAGTCCGATGTATATAGGGAGACCCTGAAATCCATGTAGACCCAAATGCATAAAAGAAAAAAAGTTTCCACCACAAAAAAATGATACATATTTGAAGCAATAGAAATACTGACCTTTATTTGGATTTCACACAATGCACACAGGCATCAAAATAGCACAGCATACCCCATACATATGTGCAAGTTTTATATGTCCATTAAAAAACTACAACATACTTTTAAAAGTCAAATTGAAGAAAACAAACTGACTTTTGGATTGATCTATTAAGGATATATTGTTAAGTGTATAACAAAACAACTAATCTGAAAATGAACTTATTTAATTTCTATTAAATTTATTAACAATAAATTTAATAATAATTTTATTAAACTATATTGATTTCCTATTTTAATTGTTCTACTAAAATGACTAATCCCTGGCATGCCATGCTGTCCCCACCCCCAGGATGTACTGAGACAGTGACTGAGACTGGGCACAGTGGTGCGTGTCTGTAATCCCAGCACTTGAGAGGCTGAAAGCAGGAGGGTCACTACAAATCCAATCTGTGTAGTGAGACCCTGTAGTCTCTGTACTAACTACATTAAAAATAAATAAATAAATAAATAAATGATCATTTTTATAATATGCTAAGTGCTTCAAGCAGAATTCTCAGGAAGAAATCTTCAACTCAAATGTCTCTCTTGCCATGTGAATCCCTCCTTCTGGACAAAGGCTGAGCTGTTATGGGTCTAGTTCAGGAGGAAAAGTGCTGGGACTCAGGAACTCCCCAGAGAGAACAGTACTGCCCACCTCTGAGCAACTGCAGGTACACCAGGGACCAGGACTGGCTCCCAGCCCCCATCAGTCTCTATGGGGTTATTTCATTTCCCCTTGTAGCTCATTTTCAAATAACCGCCATGGACAATCTTTAAGCTAATACCACTGCACAAAAAGGAAATTTATAACCTAAGATGCATAGGAAAGAGGTGGAAGAGCAGTCACTAGGAAACATTTACCAGTGCCCAAGGGACTGTACAATACGAGGCTATTGCCTTTTTGATATTCTAGCAAGAACAATTCAAGCAAGATCAATCTTGAAGATGATTCACCCAAGGTTGTCACACCACCAAAAAGGGTTTAACTTTCATTGGCTTTTGTACCTCCAAGACTGCCAAAGTAACCAGAGAATTGACTCCTACCAACTTTATTACAGTGCATTGGAAAATATAGTCCAGTCAATGCATGGAATCCCCTCACCTTTTGCAGGTATCACTGTTTGATACAGAGTTATTGATTCATTTACTCTAAACAATACAGCATAATCTAAGTCAAGTCATGCACAATATTCAAACTTACAGCACACCTCAAGGAAAGTTACACCTGACGGTGTTGTTCAGGAAACTGGCCACTGGCCTGCTTTCTTCTCTCCCGGGAACCTGTTCAGCAGGCACGTGGCTATCCATGTCATGGGTTTTCTGAGAGCTGTTGGGTTCTTAAAGGCAGCATGGATGTGTGAGCTGTTTTTCCACTCCTCAGTAAGACTAATGCATAACAATTGATATCATTTTTAAAGTTTTGAACCAATGCAAAGAGTGAGAAAATTTAATGGTTAATCAGGCAACTCAATCAGTCATTCTCACTCTTGCACTTTCTTTCCGCTATCTCCACCAAGCCCTGGAAAAAAATAATACTAGACATGTGTGTTGGCAAAGAGAAAAAAGGTGACCAGGACATTTGAATCACATCCCTTCTAGATGCCTCATTGTATTACTAGATGGAGAAGAAGGTAGAATTTTTCAAAATACAGAATGCCATTGATGCATTTATTTAAAAATGAATTTCTGTTCAATCAAAGCCAAGATGAGAAATCATGCCCCACCACTAAGAAAAAATATGAAAATTTTGCTGAGGATGTGAGGAAAAGAAAATTCGCACATTGCTGATTGGTGGGAATGTAAATCAGTGAGGCCATAATGGAAACCAGTATCAATACTCCTCGAAAAATTTAAGCTAGAACAACCACATGATCCAGTGATCTCAGTTCCAGTTATATACCCAAAGCAATAAAGTCACTTTCTCAAAAAAAAATGTGTACTTCAGCATTATTTACAATCACTAAGATATCAAAACAACCTATGCGTCCAGGAACAAACAACCTGGTAAAGGAAATAGCAGGTGCTTAGGTGCAAAAGCACTCTGACAAAGGCAGAGAGTCATTGTCTCTAGGGTTTGTGAGCCAAAGCCTGGCTCTGTCACATCTGCACTGTCACACCCAGAGCTTCCTCACCATCCTCAAAGCTAGCCTTACTTCCCAAAAGGAAAACTGTGATGGAGGCCACGAAAACCTCAGGGAGCACTCAGACCACCTCAGTGCAGACAGCCAAGCAACTAAAAAATACAGGCACTGAAATTCGAAACTGCAGGACACTGAATTAGGTTGCAAGCCAGAAGTCCACAAAACACCCAGAAGCAACCACACTGAAAGAAGAGGAATCATTTTAATAGAGGAAGTGCCTCTTAACAATAAATGTCACCAGCAGGCAGTAGGGGCATCGGGCGGTCATGGTCCTCCCAGGGGGTGTGAAGTCCAAGCCACAAGAAGTGTGCTGCATGCCCTCACTTCCTGTCCTAGGAATTTAAGGACAGTCCCCAGGCTAAAAATATTCCAGAAAAGGGAAACATGCCACCCAAAGGGTATGTGAGAAACAGGAGTGGGGTGGGCAGCAGAAGCTCCTGCCAGCACTGCCCAGGGGTCCATACAATAGGAGGCCCCCGATTTTCCCACCTAGTGACCAAAACAGCCCAAGCCAGGTAAATCTAGATGGCCACTCAAAAGAAAAGGAGCAAGCGGTTAAACAGGATGTGTAAACACCAACAGTGTCAGTGGAAATACTGGCACTGAAGCCAGGAAATTCTTGGTGGGTTGACAGATCAAGCAGCTCTGTGTCCAAAGGCACAGTATAATTAAGCCTAACAAGTTGCAACTTTGAAATCCCAGTGAATACCGCTGTAAACCCAGGAACCAAATAAAACCACAGCAGCCAACTTATTTACCCGCTATTTCCTTTACTGTTGCCAATTTAACGTAATGACATGCATGTGCCATAGGTCAGAAGCCGGAGAATGATCCCTCCACTGCATGTATCGAAGATGGGAGCCACTATTATTTAAAGAGTCACTGATCACAAATGAGGGCTGCAGAAAAGATCATTCTGGAGTAGAAGTTCTCTACAGTTGTCATACAAACCACTACACTTCTGAGAGAATGAAAGGAGTCCCCATTAATAACCGTATTGAGACCACAAATACAAACTGAGACTGTCACAAACAAACCAAAGTAAAAAATCACCCTCCGGAAGGGCCACATGCAAAAATTTAAACTATAATGGAGAATTAGACAAATATCACAAGCTTAACATACTTGTTTAAAGCTACAGTAGACATAGACAATGAAGCTTCTCTATAGCTCCATTCTGAGAGAAGGTGAGCCAAGCACATACCGAGGATACAAGCAGGATGGTACCTGAGAAATGCAGTTTAGTTTGTTTCTTGGCTCTAGGATGCTAAGCAATCACACTGCCCTGCTTTACGTTTATGCTCTTTTTGCTGTTGTTATTGTTGGTGGTGGTGGTGGGACCAGGATTCGAAATCACAACCTTGCACTTGCCAGGCAGGCACTTGTGCCATGGAGCTATCTCCTCAGCCCCTATGTTTATGTTCTAATCGTTGAATTTTACAAAAAAAAAATCTTTTTTTCCATGCAATGGAATGGGCAAAGCACACTCCTACATGTTAGAAGCTCTTACCATTTGGAGGTAGTTCATCCCCTCAAAACTCATGTTGAAATCTACTCCCCAGGAGAATAGTGTGAAAAGGTGTTTACAAAACTTTACAAAACCGGGTCACGTGGCTCTGGCCCTGCGAATGGATTAATGCCTTTCTCGCGGGAGGGAGTGAGATCTCTTGGGATGGCGTTAGGTATCGCGAGAGTGGGTTGTTACAAACAAAAGTTCACCTTCCCTGTGCCTCCCAGGCTTCCTCTGTTTCCCTGTGACTCCTTCCGCCCTTTCACCATGATGTGAATTAGCATAATGCCTTTCCCAGAAACCAAACCACGTTGGCACCAGGCTCTTGGATTTCCCAGCCTTCAGAAGCATGAGCCAAAACAAACCCCTTTGTCTGCTAAATTACCCAATCAGTGGCATTCTGTTACTGCAATAGAAAGTGGACCAAAGGAGAGGAACATCCTGCTCTAGCCTCCCAAGCCCATTCCCTCGCATCCCATCAGAGCAGCAGCAGCCCCACTGCATCAGGAGAGTCACCCATCAAAATGAGCTATTGTAGCGTCCACCGACCAAGCACTTTGCAATTGATCCCCTGATGAACGGCTGCCCAAGATTTCAGGATCCTTTCCTGAAACCCGTGATTAAGCTTCTCAGTAGCACAAGAAGGAAGGAAGGCTCCCCTCACAAGCTGCCAGTGAAGTAAAGCCACACATTTCCAACTCTTCCTCTACAAGACCTGTCACCCAATGGCTCACAGCAGCAGAGAAAGGTCACATTCACAATGAGAGTTAGCATTGAGTCCCTTAGGGACAGGGTGCAACACAGTGGGAGGTGGTCAGGAAAACCTCCTCATCGCCCCTTCTTCGCTCCACTTCCACTCATTATTGTTTTCTCTCCCTTGAGGTTGTAAGCTGCAGACAGCACAGAAAGTCTGGAGGAAAAAGTATAGCTGTGCACACATTCAGTGCATGGGGGCCAGCGCCCAGGCAAAGTGTGCTGCCTCTCATCCTTTCCAAGTTTTCCCAGAAAAACAACATAACTTCTAATCCATCACTTCTTATATAAGTAGCCTAGGGGGCGTTCTTCAGCTGCTCTGTTCTGAGCTTGTTTTGTCAGGTGTACCTAGTCCTATCCATACCATAGGAAAGAAAATGTCACAGTCATACGGAAAAGGCACCTGAAAGCTGACTGTATTAGTTAGCTTTACTTAGAGGAACAGGTATTATCACAAGATACACAGTATATAAGGAATTACAAGATTGGCTCACAACAGTCAGCTGCAGAGTCAGATGAGGAAGCGTGCAGAGGGCGTCTACACACCCAGACTGAAGAATTCAGTCCCAAGGTCTGAAGCTCACTGCAGTGTCCCATGCAAGTCTCTATTCGTCAGCCAATGGGTCTGTGACGGAAGACGGAAGAGTCTGCGATGGACACTGAAGGATCCAGGATGGAGGGTGAGGAGTCTGCACGGCAAGCCAGGCAATGAAGTCCGAGCTGAAAGCGAAGACTGAAGCACCTCCAAGGAAGTGGAAGCTCAACCCCTTCCTCAGCCCCTTCCTATGGCCTCTTTGTGCTGTCACTCTGGGGTGGGCCCATTGCATCCTAGGGCCCGCCCTCTGACCCCACCAGCAGGAAGCCAAGTTGACACAATGTATCAACCACTACAGCGACCATGGTACTTATGTTTGGGTCGCATGAGATAAGAACTTGGAGATGCTGAGAGTTAAGATCAGGAATAAGGATCAGGGCTGGATGCGAGAATATGTTGCCTTACAATCTGATGAAGCGCTTGTAAGGAGATAGGTACATCTTTTTAAGGAAGGAGTTAGTTCGTCTTTAGGTCTAATAAATAGGATGTGTATATGTTCAGAAACCCTTCAATGAATCTTGGTTTTATGTGATTCATTTCCATTCAGCAAATATATAGTTTCGGCACAGATATAGTTTCCTTCGAAGAGAGAAGACGTTCTGAGAAAGGCATCCTTAGATCACTTGGTCCTTGTGTGACCATCATGGGGTGTACTTGTGCAACCTAAGGTGGCTGCAGCATCACCATGTGACAGAATCTTTTAGGACCATCATTGCAGATGCAGTCGTGTTGGCCCAAGCACGACAATGTGGCACATAATGACGCTGGGCACTGTCCCCAGCTCCAGGAATGCAGTGCTGGGATAGCAAGACCCCGCCCTCAAGAAGCACGTACTCTGGTGGGGGAGGAAGAGACCAGAACATAAAAACTAGCAGATAATTTCCAAGGACTCCAGGGCTCAAAAGAAAATGAGGGGAATAGAGCTGCAGGGGCGCTGCTTGGCGTGGTCCAGGAGGCCGCCTTGAGAAGGCATGGTTTGAACCAGCAGACTGGAGTCCTGTAGAAACAGCCACCGTGGTGCACGCTTGCAATCACAGTGCCGTGGGAGGCTGAGGCAGGAAGAATGCAAGTTTGAACTTAGTTTGGGCAATTTAGTGACCTCCTGACACCCTATCTCAGAATTAAAAATAATAATAATAATAAAAATGCAAAGGGCCAGGGATGTAATGCAGTTCAAAGGCCCTGAGTTCAACCCCCAATACTACAATAGTAATTAATAGTAATAATAACATGTCTCATGGAGACAATGACAAACACCCCTCAGGCTGAGAAGCAACTGCCAAGCTCAGTATCCCAGAAAGCCAGGAGGGCCGTGCACTGGGAAGAGGAACACCTCACCTGGGTGGTGGGCGCTCTCAGCAGAACAGGCCTGAGAGCTGTGGATGTCTGAGTCCACCCCCAGGGACACGGAGGAGACATCCACAGGGGCAGCCTGAGCCGGGGGATCCCTCAAGCTTCTTGGGTGCTTTAGACTCACAGCGCTGCTGCAGAACAACCCCAGGTACAACCGGACACTGTGCTAGGCAGAGTCCCAGGCACTTGGGACTATGTTTCTAAGTCGCTCCAGTCAGAAACCCAACTAAAAGCACAGCCCAGGCTGTGTTAGGGCTGTAGTGGTGTAAATAGCTAATTACTTCTCATTCTCACTTTGCAGCGCGCAAGGAGGAGAGACAATGCTGTGAAATATTTATTTCCTATCAGCTTGATTTTTCCTCAAGGAATACTTCTTGGATAATATCACAATTACCCAGCTTAACCTATATCCCTGGAAATTATCTGTGAGTTTTGATTTAAGGTGTTAAAAAGTACTCCAAAAATCCATAAATTAACTATAATTGTCTCTGTCATTCCACAAAATTCATAATTAAAAATTAACACAGCATGACTATATAAAGGGAGTGACTAGGGTTTATAATCCATGAGTCAAGAAATAATTACTGCTGAGAGTCCACGCGGCAAGGCTGCTCCAGTCTTCTAGCTTATTTTATGGCACATACCATGAAGCAGTCATCTGTGAAAAGGATGGAACCTGTTAAAGGAGTAGATCACCTTAATAATGACAGGCTTGGTGACGGTGACAGGAAGCATGCTGAATTCAGGACACTAGACTGAAGAGCTCATGTATCAGAAGCATTTTATTTCTTTGATGTAAAAAATAATCTGAGGTAAGCCTGACACAGCACTAATATTTATTAATTCCGGGGAGTGCGCATGCGTGCCTGCTGTATTACTTGCTGTGATTTTCAGTATGCAGAGAGAGAGAAGGGTGAAAAAAATCATTCACTTAACACTTTTTGCATAATGTGTTAAATTCGGTAGAAGCCCTATAAATACCTCTTCCAGCATTCCTTCTCAGTCTCCGAGGCAGTCCTGTTGGGTGCATCACCAGCATTCCTGCGCTTCCACCAGCCCATGAGAGGCACAGAAGGTGCTGCTAGCTGCTGCTTGGAGTGTCCCCGTCACACTGCCCTCCTTAAATCTGTGGTGTCACTATTGTAAGGTCCTCTAGGAATTCATTTCCTAAAACCACTGCCAGAGAGGATGGGCCAGACCATCTGCACATTCTCCCGGAAGGATCAGCCTTGTGCTTCGCGGCTTTACCAGCTCCCTGCTGCTGCTTTAGAAAGCTTGGGTCAATTTCCACATATTTATTTTCTGTCTTTTTTTATGCTTTCAGGAGAAACATATTTCCAAGAGCACTATAACTACAGGATCTTCTATGTCTTTAAAGAGTAATTCATAGTCCTTGTGCTACCTTGGGCTCAAGACAAAATAGTCATCCAAAGTGATAGTTGAGTTGTGCCAGGGGGGCTCTAAGTTTTAATACTGATATTTTTATCTAGAAATGTTTATCAATCAAATTTACAACAGCAGAAAATATTTTCCTCATGATGGAAAGTGGTGCAAGGAAGATGCAAGAAGAGCAACAGAGGAAGAGATTCTTCAAGTTCAGCAATAAATTTTAGGAGGGTTCACTTCCATGATGAAAGAGTAGATAAAATCCTATGTGCTCAACAGCAGGAACCAATGTGTTATGGCACTGCAGTTTCTGCATAAATAAGCATCACAAATAAACTTATTTGGAAGCTTTTACATGTGAACCCCTAAGTCAGCAATATTATCACATTTAAACACTTGTATTTCAAAAAGCTAATTGCCAAATGTAAGGTAGGTTGCAAAAGACAAGGCAGGGAGAAAGATGCTGGGCACCTGCAGACTGGGATGGGCGGTGGCCAGAGGGATGGCTTGCTATCTCACGGTACACAGAGCCTCACTCATACAAGTCACTTCTGTTCCAAGCTGGTGGCCCGAGGGAGTCACTATTATAAATGACATGCCCACAGAGGGACACTTCCCAAAGTTCTGTCATGGTGTCCTGTGTGCAGTGTGCATTTCAGATCTTAAGTGTCTCCCCAAAGCTCATGCATTGGTGACCTGGCCTTCCATGTCACGTTTTCAAGGTGGGGCTCCTGGAAACTGATTAGATCTTGAGTGGTGACATGATCAGTGGGCAAATCCACTGCTGGAGTCATAGCTCATGGCATTACTAGAAGGCGATGAGAACTTAGGAGGTGATAAGAAGCTAAGAGGTGTGGCCTCCTTAAAGGAAGCGGGTCATGGAGCAGGACCTGGGAGGACCACAGCTGTAATCATAGCATCCTGGAAGGCTGAGACAAAAGAGTCACAAGTTTGAGCCTAGATTAAGTAGCTTGGGTAAAACATGTATTCAAACAAAATGAAGAAGTGAAAATGTAGCTTAGTGTGAAAAAGCATGTGGTTTAATTCCCAATACCAAAACTATTTTAAACCATTGTAAAAGGATAAATTAACATTATGCAATGTTTTATACACACAACACTTGAACATCTACCGTGCTATCTAGTACAACAGAACTTACCCCACCTAATTATAACATTGTACCCTGAGCCTACCTCTGTACCTCTGTCCATACCCCATCTCCAGCACTCTCTCTAGCCTCTGGTAACCACCATTCTAACCTCAGCCTCTATGAGATCAACTTTTTAGAAACTGTGTACAAGTGACAACATGCATTACTTGTCTTTCTCTCTGGCTTATTTCACTTAGCTTAATGTCCCCCGGGCTCATCCATGTTAATGCAAATGACAGAGTTTCATCATTTTTGTGGCCCAATATTATTCCACTGTGTACATGAACTACATTTTCTCCATCCATTCATCTGCTGTTGGGTATTTAGGTTGATTTCGTACTTTGGCCGCTGTGAACAGTGCTATAGGCCTGCAGCTGTCTCTCTGAATACTGATTTCTTTTTCTCTGGCTTTTTCAATGCACAGAGTTGGGTTCCAGTCACTACTACTCTGCTTCTGGAACTCATTCTGCTCATTTTCCAAGAGCCTTGTCCTGTTTCTTTTGCACCTACCAAGTTCTGCACAGCCTCAAGGCAGCCCTATCAAGCTCTTTCTTATCACCACTAAGACTTCAACCACTACTATCAAAAATCAGAAGCATCAGTTGCTAGATTTTTCCACTGGCCAAAACAGTACCAAAACCAACCAACCAACCAAACAATAACACAAAACACCCTGAATGAATGGGTAACTTCTGTACCTTAGTGAAGACAAGTGAGGGTTTCACTGAGATGATTGATGGATAAGCACCACCGCAGAGGTCTATCCAAGTATGTGCAAAGGGCCAGGCATGGCAGGAAGCATACAGAGCATAATTAACCCAGTAACTCTACAGACTGCTGTACAGCTCGGGGTGAATTCTGTGCAGGCCATGTGGATATATCATTGTACCCAAGCACGGTGATAAGAAATATTTCCAATCAACATCCTGAAATTAATTTTTGGTCCCATCTTTTCTCATCTCTTTTAGAGACACCTACCTGATTGGTCAACACTCTGCTATGGCTGGCATCTAGATGTTATCTCAAAGCCTTCTACTCTCATAGGTGGGGTTTTGAGGGCACGAGTATGGATAAGGGTGTGTGTTCATTAAATTGGTCCATTGATTAGCTTAGCACAGTTCTGGGTGTGGATAACGGGTGTGGGTGCACCATCCAATAGGCTTGCAGCCTGGGTGGGATAAAAAGAGCAAAGAAGGTTTGATGCTGCTGGTGCTACACTGCTTGCTGCCTCCTGAGCTACCAACTGTTTATCTTCTGCCCTCTGCCATGCCATCCTGTCTCAGAGCTAGCTGACTATGAGCTGAAACCTCTACAAACTGTGAGCCAAATACACCTTTCCTCCTTTAACTTCGGACATCAGACATTTTTCCTCAATAAGGAGAAAAGTAAACTAATACACACTCAGCCCTTTTATTCTAATTCCTCTGAATTGTGAGATAATGGTTTGTCCTCTCCTGAGGGATCCTAAGTGATTTCATGAAGCGCCGCTAGGCTCTGTGAAGAGGACAGGGAGCAGGTAGATGATTTCCGACCTCAAGAAGGTGAGCCACACAAAAGACACAACTTACTTGAGGAACATGAATGAAGTGCCTCGTGGAGGGAAGGTTGTGACAATCTCAAGAAAGAGGTAGCACTGCAGAGTATGTTAGAGGATGAGCGAGATTTCCACAGAAGTGACTCTAGGAAAGATGGACCAAGACTGTCTACGTGTTCTAAAGCGAGCTGTGCACACCCCTTCAAGAAAACTATAGTGAACATCTTACCCCTAGAACTACAAAATATGGCCATATTGGGAAATATGGTGATTGTAGATGTAATTAGATGAGGTCACAATAGAACACAGTGGAACCCTAAACCAACATATCTCTTCTAAGAAGGTGGCCAAGTGTGAGGACAGAGACAGGAAGAATATGGAGTAACAAATGAGACAGATGTTCAAATATAGCAACTAAAGCCAAGGGGAGCAAATACTACCAGCAAACCATGAGAAGACAGGGAGAAGTAAGGAAGAGTTCCCTTAAAGCTGTGAGAAGAAGTGCAGCCCTCAAGAGACCTAGTCTTTTACTCTAGCCTTTAGAACTGCAACACAGTTGTCATTTTAAACCATATAGCTTATAGTATAAGTTGAGCATCCCTTCACTGAAATGCCTGGGACCAGGAGTGCATCAGAGTTAGGATTTTTTCAAATTTTTGAATATTTGTGTAGACTTTACCAGTCACGCACACCTAATCTGAAGGTCCAAAACCTTAAATGCTCCAAAAATATTCTCAAATATTACATATTAAGGGCCAGGGAAATAGCTCAGTAGAATAAGCGTTTGCCTGGAAAGTGCAAGGGCCTGAGTTTAATCCCAGGTCCCACAGGGGGAAAAAAATACATATTTTAGAGCATTTTGGATTGTCAGCTTAGGCATGCTTAACCTATACTTTGTGGTGGGAGTTCTAAGAAATTAACTAAGTAGAAGAAGGAGCAGGGGAAAACACTGTGTAAGGAAGCCACAGAACACCGTCAGAAAAGCCATCCTCTGACCCTGGTGAAAACCTGTGTCCTACTTTACTTATAGGATGCAAGACCCATGTAGGAGGAGCTCATCTTGGCACCCCCCTCTCTGGCTTCTCCATGCCTCTTTTCAACCTGTCTTTCAAAGCATAGGTTCTTCTTTCAAAATCTTTCTCACCTATAATTTCTATCCAATCACTTCCCACTCTTCTCAATATCTTGCTCTAATACATTTTTGTTGTCTGGTGGGTAAACCCTCAATATTTCCTGCAACTCTTCTTCCTCCCCTTCACAGGGCACCCTCCAGATATTTCATTTCCCGTGGATTCATTTCTCCAGTTTCTTACACCCAGTCACAATTCAACACTTTGTCTTATTGGGCTCTCTTGGCCACTCTATTAAAACCACTCTGGAAGTAGGTGGCCTGACTACAGACTTGTATGGACACTGCCGTAACTGTCCTTCTGCACAAATCTTCTGCATTGCTTCTCACCAGCGCCCATGTTTTCTTTACTTTAAGTATGCTCTTCATGTGGCTGTTGGAAGGACACACCTCCACAGTTCTCTGGTCACCTCCATGATTGCTCCTCCTGTTCTTCCTTTATTGGCTCAAGATAAGGAAAATGCTCCTACTCTCTATGTCATCTCTCCACCGCACTTAGCACAAACTTCTGTCTCCTAAATCATTCTTAGTGTTTGCCCTAGGGTTTACAACATACATCCATAATACATCAGTTTAATTTTAAATCATACGATACTACTCTGCATCTACAGAAAGGCTTCACAATAACGTATTCCTAATTCTATTTCATCATAATCTGTACCATTGTCATACATTTTACTTTTGGATAAGTGAGAAATATACAACACATTGAAATATTTTTTCCTTGGACAGCATTTTTTGTAGACTAATTTAAAATAAGAAAGATGAAAGCCACGTCTGTGATATATGCCTACAATCCAAGTACTCTGGGAGCCTGAAGCAGGAGCACCATTAGAGTTTAAGACACCCTTGGACAATTTAGTGACTTAACGAGACCCTGTCTCATAACAATTTTTTAAAATGTATTTGGTACAGGGTCTCACTATGCAGCTTGAACTTGTAGCAATTCTCTGTCTCAGCCTCCCCAGCATTGGGATGACAGGCATGCGCCACAATACTTGGTCCCAGTGGCTGGCTCAGCACACCTAGGGGTGGGGCTGGCATGGTATATGGTGCCAGGGATTGAACTCCAGTCCCTGAGCTTGCCTAAGCAGGTGTTTAGTCCACTGAGCTATCTTACCGGCCCTTCATAACAACTGTTTAAAGGGCTAATGATGTAACATGGTGTGAAGACCATAAATTCAATCCCAAGTACTCAAGAAAAAAAAATACTAAACTTTATTTTGCCTTCAATTACTCAATTTCCAATGCTCCTTTTTTGTTGTTTGTATAAATAAAAGTTCTTCCTGGCATCATAATCCTGCCTAAAGAACTTCATTTAACATTTTTTGTAGAGTAAATCTACTGGCAATGAATAGCCACAGTTTTATTTGCCTGAGAAAATCTTTATTTCTTCATTTTTGAAATAGATTTTCACTGGAGACAGATTTCTAAGTTGTCTGATTGTGTTCATAGATTTGAAAATGTCATTCCACTTTATTCTAACTTGCATAATTTCTAAAAAAGATCTGCTGTAATTCTTATTTCTGCTCCTCAATGTGTCTTTTGTTTATGGAAGTCTTAAAATTTTGTTTACAACTGAATAGGAGATGCTCTGTTTTAAGATGTGCTTTGTTCAATTGTATTTATCCTGTCTGACATTCTTCTGAGATGTCTGGATTTGTATTTGGTGTCACTAATTTAGGGAAATTCTCAAGCTATTATTTTTTCAAATATTTTTATCCCCACTCTTTCTTCTGTCTCCTGTTAACATTTCAATAAAATACACATTAGCCTGATATCATGACAGAGTTCTTGGATACTGTTTTATTCTTATTAGTTTTTCTACTGCCTCCTCTATTCCTCTTCCTCCTCCTCTTTTTTGGGGGTTTCAATTAAAATAACTCCTATTGGACCCTCTAACCTTACATACTCGCCATCTTCTCCATTAAAATCTTTAACATCAGTTAGTTATTCATGCCTTTTGGGGGGAGGTAAACTACTTTTTTGAGAAAGGGTCTAACTGTGGTTCAGGCTAGCCTTGAACTCACTACGCAACCCATGCTGACCTCAAACCTACAACAGCCATCCTGCCTCAGCCTCCCAACTGGTGGATTAGAGGTATCGAGCACCACACCGGGCAGTCACAGTTTCATTAAATGCCTTATCAGACAGCTCCTAGATCTATGGCATTAAGTATTGTTCTACTGTTATATTGTTTCTGTGTGGGTTCTTTGTTTTTTCTTTCCTTTCAATAGATCCATTTTTTACTGAAAGTACAGTAGAGGCTGAGGTTACTTTTTGCCCTGTTAAAAACAATGGAGGCACTGGGGAGATAGCTTAGTGGTCTATGTGTCTGCCTAACAAGTGCAAGGACCAGGGTTTGATCCCCACAACTGCATGCCATGCCACCCTTCACTGATCCAGCCACCAAAACCGGGTGTGGTGGCACACACTTGTAATCCCAGCACTGGGGAGGCTGAGACAGGAAAATAACTATGAGTCTTGACTGCATCATGAGAGCCTATACCACATAAATAAGTAAATAAAAGATTAAAAATATGGAGGCTTTAAAGTTTGTTATTGGTTACTCACCAGTCTTCACAATCCTCTAGTGACACCTTGGCTCAAAGCAGCAGCCAGTTGCCCACGTCTGGCTCTTTCCCAGTGATTGCTGTGCCTCCACCTTCAGTCCCTGCCCTCCCTCAGAAGAGCCTGCCTCCTGCAAAGTATTTGGTGCTCCGTGCTTACTAGGCTGAGGTGGGGGCGGGGGGAGGACTAGAGGGTCTGAACTGCTTTTCTAATTAAGCTTGGCTTTTGGCAATTCTACATCTCTGGAAGCCAGCAACAGGATTTTTCCAGTAATCCTTTCCCAAATTCAGCATAATCCTGAGCTGAGGTTTTAATTTTGCCCTTCCCCAGGGTGTGAGATATTTTCTACATTCTCTTTCCCCAGCTACAGTGGTGAGACTTGCCCAAAGTCCAAAGAAAGATGGTGTCTGTTACCTGCCACCTCAAAGTAAAGCTGTAAGGAGAGTTTCTCACTCGCCCCATACCAACTTCTTTTTTTCCCTCACTTCCTCCCCACAAGGAAATCTCTGGACTTCCCAGTCTTTTCTGTGACAGATGAGTAGTACTGATGAAGGAAGCACCTTCAAGATAAATGCAGAGTCTGTCCTACTTTCAGCCCTTCAGGACGTCTCTTGCTGTCACCCTGCCACTCAGCGGGCCATCACCGGGGGTCCAGTTGTCCATACTGAACCCTTCCTGCTGGAAGGACGCAACTTCCTGCCGGGGTGTGCCAGCACAGAGCCTGTCTCTTCCTACATGTTCAGCCTTGCAACCCCAGAACTTGCCTGAGTTCATGAACTATTACATGCCTGTTAGCCTATCTCTTCTTTACCTTAAGGCTAGGAGGCATTTTCCAGGCCTTCCATCTCCACCTAGAAAGTGAAATGTTTCTTTCCCTCTTCATTCTCTTTCCTTCT
>PVKN010015975.1:0-18171 GCA_004027915.1 Capromys pilorides
ATGCTTATATTTCTAAATTTCTGTGAAAAAATGTGGGGTTTTTTTTATCACATTGTATAGGGATTTATTAGAATATCAATGATTGATGGAAAATACCGGGTCCATGTTAAGTCTAAGGTGTTTGATATTCAGAAAGACAGTGATGTTAAGTGCAAGTGCCTATGTTACAGGGTAATAATACAATGAAGCTTCTCTTCTGAAGGGTTAACAACTTAAATTTGCAGACCAAAATTAGAGAAAAAGAAGGGCTACAAGGATAGCCAATATTTTGGCCCTAACCCTTTAAGGTCAGTGAGGACTCAAGACATAAGAGAACCTGTGCTGTAACATCCTATAACTCAGTGGTGTCCCAACTTTTCTGTTCAATGAGGCCACAAAGGAAAGGGATTGATGATGTATAATATGCCTAAGGAGAGTCACCTAGAGAGAAAACATTCTCTCAGGCTGTCGCAGAGAGCAAACTGGTCAAGCAATGGCTGTGACTCATGCAGGTGGCTGACACTGACAACAGTTCTACAAGGTGCTTGTCTTAGTTACTCTTCTCTTGTTGCTGGGTCAAACACCCAACATTCAAAATGAGGGAAGGAAAGGTGTATTTAGCTCACAGTACTGGAGGTTTCACCCCATATTCAACTGGCTACAAAGCAGACTGGCACATGGCGGAGGGAAACCTGCCATGGCAGCAGCTAAGAGCACTGGGAAAGAGCTAGCAGCTGCTCAAGCAGCTAACTTCTCTTCCTACCTTACATTGAAATGCAAATCACCTGCCCCAGGGGAGAGGCAGTGCCTATTTCCACAATAATTAATTATGAATTCCAGAAGCTGTCCCATGACTACATGAGGCTATGGGGGGACACTGATACACACACCATAACAGCATTGTACATGGTTTCAGGGTAAATCCTGAGAGGATTTGACTGACCTTGTCAGATACAAAGGTTACATTTTTTTGTTATATAGGTCTTGCTTTAACTTGGTCTTGACCACTCAGCAGAAAAGTTTAACCACAAGATATAAAAAGTGAAGCCATATTAATATGCTGAGCTGTAAAAGGCTCAAGTGAACAGCTTCCAACACTGCCAGTTCTGCTGATAATCCACTACTATTATGGACTATTGGACTATACATATGGATATTTTCTCTTAGTTAAATGAGAAGAAATACTTCTACTAATAGTATTTAGAAAAGTTATTATGTCTGCATCTTATACTCTGAACAACTACTATGAAGACAATATGCATTGTATTAATTATTGTGGCTGTCCTACTAACATGTTTTGAAACTATCTCATTGTTATTTCTTTCTTATTAAAATTAGTATAATTTTAGAAAAGAAAATACTTGGGATAAATCATAGTGTGTGTCTCCATATCCTGGCCAGGCACTGGGATTATCACAGAGGGCTCCTTGAAGCAGATTGTCATATTGTTTTATCACCCAGGAGGCATCAGTTTTACAGCAAGCAAAATTTTTCATTAGCACTCAAGGTTAATGAGGAAGTGAGTGCAAATGCACAGCAAGTTACTGGAAAGGCAGATATAGGGCTTGAGAATGGGTTAGGAACGGGGGCATGAATTCAGAAGTAATCGCCCTGCTCTTGAAAGTTGAACACAAAACATGAATAAAATTTCTAAGTGGGGAGTGGAGAGAAGCCAAGAAATGAGTCTCAGAGAAACACCCCAATTTGGGGGAAAGAGATGAGCAAAGAAAGGAAGAGATGGGCACTATGATGACAATGGCCATTCATTCCGAGAGCTAAGAATATCATATCTTCATTAATAAATTCATTTACATTTAAATTTCAAGAGTTTTAATGAGGATAAAAAATGTAGTACTCCTTAACAATCCATTTACTTTCTTCCATATTAAAATAAATCATGTGCCTGACAGGCAGCTGGACATTATCTGTAATAAAAAGCAAAATGATTTTTAATTCAATGTCTCAGAACTAATCTATCAGGTGTTAAAGTAGAAACAAGAACTTTTTGAACTTGGATGATTTGCTATGCAGAACACTCATTTATTCAACGCACACCCTAAGTGCCTGGCACATCTGGAAGGCTACGCTGGCTCTTCTTGGGCTGGCACCTCGTGCCTGTGCCCACTTCACACACTGCTCCCCTTCCAGGCACACTGAGTTTTGGGCCAGCTTTGCCCCTACAAAGATGATCTTGCACTTAATTAGCTAATATTCTCTGGACCCTGGTAAGAGTGCCAGAGACCACACCCTGTGCTCTAGCTGAGTTTTCTTATTTAATCTTCAAGACAGCCCCATGAGGCATTAGTCGCAACCCATTTTACCGCTTCATAGGTTTCAACTTTAGGAAGCTTGCCTAAGGTCACACAGCTAGTAAGAGGTGCACAGTTAAGACTCAGAAACAGGCTGGCAGTGCCGAGGAATACTTTAATACTGTAAGCCTCGTTATTGAACGTGTGGTAGGGTGTTTGCTGGAAACACAGGCTCTTGGGCCCAGCCACCTTAAGCCCACAACATCAGAATTTTCTTTATGCAGTACTGACTGAACCTAGGACTTGGGCGCTTAGCTATGTCCCCAGCCTTTTATCTGTTTGGATAACAGGGTCTTGCTAAGTCCCTACATTGCCCAGGCTGGGCTTGAATTTTCAGTCTTCCTGCCTCAGCCTATCAGAGTGCTGAGCTTGCAGGAATGTGCTACCAGGCCCAGCTAGAGTTTAGTCTTGGTCTTAACAAAATCCCTCCTCTGCATATTAAAGTAGGAAGCAGAGCACTGTGGAGACAGCCGCGGTGAATATTAACGGACATGGGATTTTCCCCATAAGTAACAACTTGGGGACAAAGACAGGTGCGTTTTGTGCCGTCCAAGGTGAGGGAAGTATCCAAACAACTTCTTGCGGTTTCAGACACTAAAGAATATCGTAATTTGCATTGGTCCGGGCCACTTCCCAAAGCAGCAGATAATGAGCTGGGACTCGAAGCCAGAATATTTTCTCGGTTCATTTTATTAAAAAATAGGTGCTATTCCAAATGGGCACGCGCCTATACTGACAACCTTCCGGAGTTATTCTCCAGCCTAGCTCCCAACATCGCCCACGGGCAGATCGGAAACCTCCGAGCTACAATCATTGCACCTCTAGTCGCAGCTTAGAATTGCTACGTTTAATTAATAATGCTCTAGATAAAACTAGTTTGGCTCTCTCCGCCAGTGATGCCCCAGGGATAAGTGACAGAGTCGCGCTGAACAGCGGCCCCAGGACAGGTACTTCCCCGGGCGCAGAGTCGTGTCCCCCACCGCGCGCGCCCCTCCTCCCGCTAGGGTGGAGCCCTGGGTCCGCTTATTTTCAGCGCTCGCCGCTTTTCTCTTTCCTTGGCCAGGTCAGTTCAGCGTGGCTTCCCAAGGCCCAAAGCAAAGCCCACCCGGGTAACCTGGGCACCGTGCGCCTGGCCGCCCGCTCCCTCTCTGGGGTCTCCTCGGCCCCCGCACCCCGGGTAGGGGCGGTGCCGGCCCGGCCCCCGGAGCGGACCAGCGGCGACGCGGCGGTGGCAGACGGCGAGTGACGCGCGGCGGCGGGGGCGGAGCGCGGCTGCCAGGGGGAGGAGAAAACAAAGCCCCCAGCTGTCAGCGGAGGCCGGAGGCGACAGCGCCAGAGCAGGTGAGTCAAGTGCATTTAAAGTGGTACCACCCCGGCACACCCTAGCACCCTTTGCCCCGCACCACCCGCGCCTCCTCCTCCCGCCTACCCTCCGGGTCTGCAGCCTGCGGGGCGCGCAGTAGGCGGAACCCGGGATCCCCGAGCCCAGCCAGAAGTTGTACTGTACGGCTCCGGGGCACCCTAGGTGTGCACCCCGTCGCGCTCCTGCGCACCTCGTTGTTCCTATGCCCCCCACTGCTCCCCCGAGCCGCAGACCCCAAGGAAAGGGAAGGAGTCGGGGCTGCCACGCTGGCGGAAGCAAAGTGCACTGACTGAGGGGTGAGGGTGAGGGTTGGGGCCGGGTGGGTTGGGTGGGGTGGGCATCGGCGACCAAGGGGTCTTGCAGGTGCGCGCGAAGCGCGTGACCCTCCAGGCAGGCGAGTTGGGGCGCGGTAGCTTTGCGCTGTGGGGCAGACCAGGAAGTGCCGTGCGTGGGAGCGACCCCTGAGCCTGGCTCGGCTGCCTGTCCAGGGTTACCCCATGGGACAGACTCTTGTCACCCTACTCCAGCTGTCCCTCCTGGCCCCCGAACTCTGAGGACGCCAAGTTCACGCGCCTGTGAACGGGGCCAGTTCATAGCCTGCGCCCGAGTGGCGCTGCCGTGGGGCGCACCCTGAGCCGGCCGAAAGCCGCTGAGACGCCCCTCTCTGCCTCGGTGGGAAAGTCTTCCGTCTAACTTTACCAGGGCTGCACCGAAGCGAGAAGCCCCACAAAAGATCAGGAATGAGAAATGGACGCAAACAAGTCCCTCTCCTCGGAGCCTGGGACGTGAGCGCGGGCAGAGCTCTAGGCCCCAGAAGGGCCAGCGGTCGGGCCACACCGAGCCTCCGCCGGTCCTGGAAGAAGGGGCGCCGCGACCGTTTGATCAGGCGGAGCCTTTGTCTTCACCTCAGTTCCCGTCTGTTACCCCTCCCCACCGCCGGCCAGTGGCGCGTGGAGCAATTAATATTCCGAACATTAGTGGTCCCTTCACCTCCGCACCCGCCACTGCTGCCGCCCTCTACCCGCGGGTCGTCTTTACTGTCTCGTGTTCAGTTCTACCACCACCACCAAAAAAAAGCGGGGGGAGGGGACGGGGAGATAGCTCTGTGGCACAAGTGCCTGACTGGCAAGTGCAAGGTGGTGAGTTTGAACCCAGGTCCGGGGAAAAAGAGAAAGAAAGAAAAAAGAAAAGCAAGCCACACCCGCGAGGTTATTAAGAACACAAAGAAAGAAAGAAAGAAAGAAAGAAAGAAAGAAAGAAAGAAAGAAAGAAAGAAAGAAAGAAAGAAAGAAAGAAAGAAAGAAAGAAAGAAGAAAAGAAAGAGAAAAGAAAGAAAAGCAAGCCACACCCGCGAGGTTATTAAGAACACAGCCGCGCCAGCAAGGTAAAATCAAGGGTTAAGTGTTCAAACCTACGCACGCCCGCGCGCAGCTCGCGAAGAACTTTCTCAATTAGCATAGTATCTGGCCCCGGGCCGCGCCGCGAGGCGGAGGTGCGGTCTCAGCCCTGGCGACTAATGCTGAACTGTCCTGGTTGAAAGTCCGAACTGCACCTGCTTTCAATCTGAGAGGAGTCGCGGTTTACAACTTTGCTGAACAGGACACGGTGAGATGAAACAGAACAGAGATCAAAAGGTAACCAGAAGAGCAACATTTGATGTTTTTCTCTTGCACATTGGGGCGGGAAGGGGGAGTTGCGGGGGTCCTTTCCTAGCGTCCCTCCTAGAAGTGTCTCCTTGGCTTGCTTCACTGTCGTCCACCCAGCTAAGGCACCTCGAAGGAGCCTTGGGTCAGATGACCTCTCGTGTAGGCGGCTTCAGAGCCCACCGTGCGCTCTTTCGGTGTGCCTACACCTATCCTAACCAAGGCTGAGGTGTGTCCTGGGCGTAAGTTTTTCATGCACCAAAAAGTGAAGCTTCACTGAGACCCTAGTTCCCAGACTTCGCAGCAAATGAGAATCACCTGGGGAGCTTTGAAAGTTCAGCACCTACATCACGTCCCAAACATTTAAATTCGATTGAGGATGAGAATTAAGCACTGGAGTCTGGAAAGGAAAAGCAAACAGGAATATTCCAGGCGATCCCCTTGCGCAGCACGATTTGGGAGCCACTGTTGCAGAGTACTCAGTGACCACAAAAGCAGGCATCGCAAGACAGGATGCTAAGTTTACTGCTTGAGTGGGTGAGAGAGAAGACACTGAAACTGGGGTGCTGGTGACTAATGTGCTGGGGAGAGGGCTGTCACCTGACAGCTTGGCTGGCGGTGATACCTGCTTACCATGCAGATTTCCCCTTCTCTGACTTCTTCCAGTCTAGTTGTTGGAAAGATCAGAGTTGGTGGTCAGTGCCTAGTGTGTGCGGGTTGTCAAGGGAAACCAAAACCTTCCTTCCTGGGATGAGAGAGTGTGGCAGGCAGCAGGGAAACCCAGCAAGGCCGATTGGGAGCAGCCTGGTGACTCAGCAGGCTGAGCTCCAAAGTGAGCCCAGGGAATAGGAAGTAATTACCCCAAGTAGCTTATTGACAGGCAGGCACTTGGTCCTTGGAAAGCATATTTTAAAATCTGACCAGGATGTTTGCTCCTAGGAGCAGCTCCCTTTTCCACCTCCTCCCCATTTTACCTGCTTCCAGTGAAGCTTTCTGCTCTTGAAAGGGAAGCTCAAGCCAGCTTGTAGTTTCCTTGATAGAAGACGCAGAAAAAGCTGATGAGAAGTGTCAGCTAGCTTGGGTTATTTCAGTGGTGTGACGTACAGAGCAAGAACTGCACATACTTGGAGTTCAAAATATGTCAAACAGTCTTTGGCCATACATTCAAGAATGAATTAAAAGATCTACTTAAATAGAAATGGTTGTACCTAATATTCTACATTAAGTTATGCTGGTTATTGACCAAAGGTTTGTTGCTTTACAAAAAAAAAAAAAAACCAAAAGGTAATTCTAAGTTCTTTGAAGATGCACATGGTGTGCAAAACTTACTCTTCCTATTTTGGTTTCTGTTTCAATTTCTGTACCTCTTCCTCTCTTCCTGTTACTCTTTACATCACCGTGATTGTCTCTTCAGCTTCAGTTTTGTTAAGGAGACAAACCGTGGCTGTCCTGTAACAAGGGCTCAGTGTTGCCAGCTGTTGAGCTGCCCTGGAACCTGTCCTCTAGCACCTACGTCCCCTGCTTGGAATGCTGGTAGCCCTATAGACCTTGGTGTCTACAGCCCCAGAGAACAGCGCGCAAGACACTTTGTGTTATGGACACTGCTTGTTTGTTGTGTAGGTTACCAGAAGGTGGAGGGAACCTCAGGAACAGCCTCTTCGACATACTCAGTTTTATTATTTTCCAAAGCAGACATTCTGAATATATGGAAGCCAAAAATTGGTTACAATTTTTAAATTGTATCAAACAGTGGTTAATTTATTCAATTATACCTTTTCACAGAGACGTTTAGTATTTTGAGCATGCTATTAAGCACTGTGACATTTAGCCATTATCTCATAGATTCACTGAACAAAAGTTTATTCTATCCATTAGTATGGGAAGAAAATTCAGTTAAGGCATTAATTTTCAGCTACAGAGTTAACATTCATTACTCTAGGAGTTACCTTAGAATACACTTTCATTGTCACCTACCCACTATCTTTAAAATAGGACAAGTAGGGTCTGAGGAGGTAGTTCACTGGCAGAGAGCTTGCCTAGGATGAGCAAGGTCCTGGGTTCAAGTCCCAGTATAACAGAAAATACCATAAGCGTACCTTCAGTACACTACAGTAGCCAGCATATTTAAAAGTAGAAGTTGAATGCATTCTCTGATAGCTGCAATCAAAAATAGATGCCAACAGGAATTTCCAAAGGGCAAAAAGATGTCAGTGTATCTATCCTTAACTTTTCTCTAGCTTAGAAAAGGAGCTAGAGATCTAGCGGAGTTTTTGAAATTTTGATTGGGATGTGTAAGATATCGAGGGGCAGAAATGTAGTCTAGAAAAATAGAATTGATAGCATTAATCCATATGAGTCACAAACTTTATCAGGGCCTAGTATGTATTTAAGTCAGTAATATTTACCAAAAGGTGTGGGGCAGAAACAATGCCATCTCACTTTAGAAGCTATGAAGTTTTTGAGTGTCACCCAGCATGATTACCTTGAATTTATAGTCTCTGTGTCATATTAACATGTGAGGGACTAAACGTAACTGGGGAATCCACACAGTGAAGTAACCCCCCAGAGGGGCAGAAACAGCTAGAGCACTGGGTTGCCAATTCCTTCCTGCCTGTATTTGTTAAGTCATGTAAGTCACATGTGGTCTTGCCTAGAGGTTTTGGTTAGACAAGAGCAGGTCTCCTTATTTCCACCCTCCTCAAATAAGAGAAACTATTGGCATCTGCTGCATTCTCCCTGACTTTGTTGTTACACAGCCTTTGGACAGAGAAAACCTTAAACAGTCTGGGCCACCTCTGGTTTCTTTTCTAGTTAGCCAAAGTCGTAGGTTCATTGTCAAGTTATAGAAGCAAAAACTGTGCTGGAGTCACTTACATGTTAGTCCTGTCACCCAGAGAAGTTTCAGTGCCCTCAGTGAACATCTTCACTGAGAGTCCTCGGTTCAAGCTTATGAGCGCCCTCATGGAAAGCTCTCTTTGCCAATTATTTCTTAAGGCCATAAACAATGGTCCAAATCTTATGTAATTCACCTGCAACTGAATGAAACACTGAAAAGGTTGGGAATGTAGCCCAGTGGTACCTCAGTTGCCTAGCACACACCCTAGCACCTCCTCACACACATACACACACACACACACACAAAAAAAAAAAAATACAAGAAATGTATTCTTAATTTGAGATAAAATTAAGAATAAACTGTTAATTCTACAAAATGTTTATTTTACATTTGCAAAAGCTGAGAACTCGTCAGAACTATGGTTTATTACTTAGAACTTTCTAGAATTGAATGACTACTAAGTAGATTTGGTTTCATGAAATTTGCACACTTCAAAATTTACTGCAGACAAACTTCATATATAGTACTGACACTGAGCTTTTACTCATCAAAAACCCCACAGTTCCTGTATTTCAGTGATCAGCAGACTGTAGGCCATTATTTTTGTGTGGCCTATAGGTAAGGCTGATTTTTTAATTTTTTAATAATTGAAAAACATGCAAAGAAAATTATTTGGGGATACCTGAAAGTCATATAAAAGTCACATTTTGAGATCCAAACTAAAGTTTAGCTGTACTATAGTCATTGTTATTCACACCTTGCCTACAGCTACTTTGGTACAAGTGTGGCTGAGTGGAATAGTTGTGCCAAAATTGTGTGATCCACAAAGCCTGGAATGTTTGTTCAATACTTATAGAACTTTACCGACCTCTAATGTACTCCAACTCAGCACATTTAAACTAAATACAAGCATCTGATTATTTAAAGCCTTTGTCTTTTTCCAGTTTTTTCCTTTTTAAGGGGTAAGCAAAATTTGTTACTATACAGGTGAAATAGGATTAAAGATGAAAAGCAGTTGGTCTTAGGGTTGTTGCGCTGGTTCAGCGGTCTAAAGTGACTGCTTAGGAAAGCTTAGGCAACCGCAGGGACTGTGGTTCAATCCTCGGCACCACATGCTGCGCCAGCCCCATCCCCAGGGCAGGCTGAGCGGCCATAAAAAAAAAAAAAAAAAAAGCAGTTGGTCTTCATCTTCTTCTTGTGTATGTTTGCAAAAACAGTATATAGAATTCTAATATATGAATTTTAGTGATTTGTTCACGCATAAACTTCTGAATCTAAATGAGCCCTAAGCAGATGCTGATGTGATTCCCCAAGTCATTGTTTCCAGAGATGTAGGAATTCAAAAGAACAATGCTGAACACTTGCATAAATGTTCAGCCTTCAAAGCCTCCTTATTCTCCAACCCATAGGGACATGTGTATACTTACTTGATTTAGTATTTAGTTTGGAAACTTGTTCACATTTAGAAATTTTTTATTGAACATCATTTTATACACATAGAACAGCACGTGGAAACTTGCTGCTTTAATAATTGACAATTAAGCATGCACTAAATATGAGTAATAAAGTCAACATTCCACTATGGACAATTTAGTTTAAGATCTTCAAACTCGAAAGTAGACCAGATTATGATCCAAAAATTCAAATGATTTACCTTTCACTGAAATATTAAGATTTTAGGAGGAGTGTTTAGAAGAGTAATTACATGGGTGTGAACTCGTCTCAGTCTTTTTAACTAAATTGCCTGCCAGGAAACTTCCTTCAGTTACAGGAACTTCCCATTTTTGGTGGCTTATTTCTGCCATAGACTGGGAGCTTACAGATAGTTTCACTTACATTAGCAGAGCAGTTTCAAGAACGCTGTCCCTTCCAGGATTTAGAGCCTGAAAAAAAAAAAAAAAGTCAAACATTATCGTTGTAAATTTTGAGGTACCTAACATCAGCTGAATTTGATTGATTGATTGATTGATCGATTGATTGATTGATTTTTGAGACAGGGCCTCACTATGAATTTGCCCTCCTGCCTTAGCCTCCTGAGCACTGGAATTACAGGCATGTGCCACCATGTCCAGCCCAACCAAATCATTTCTAAAAACAAAACAAAAATTGTGAATTGTCACTGCCTCTCCCTGAGGAATCGTCATAGGAGAAGGAAAGAGAAAAGCACCCCATGTTGATTTGATAAGAAACCAGTCTGCCAGATTGCCTTCCTTCTCTCATAACCCAGACCTCACATTTTTACAAATACATTTCAAAATAGCTTATGCCATGCATGTGTCACCAGTAGTTTCCCCTAAATTAGTTCCTAAAACTAGAAATTATTTGTTTTAAATTTATTTATATAGTATCTACTAGGTCTCACTACAGATTGGATTCATAGTAATCCTATTTTCAGCCTCCCAAGCCCTAGGAACAAAGGAGTGTTCCACCATGCCCAGTTTCAGTTGTTGTCTCAGCATGCCCCAGGGGTGGGGCCAGCAGGGCACGTGGGGAATCGAACTCTGATCCCTGTGCCTTCCTAAGCAGATACTTTGGTCCGCTGAGCTATTTGGTCAGCCCAAGACGAGGAACTATTTTGATTTACTGTATTATTAGACTTAGGACTTCTCTAATGAGTCTTCCTTGCTTTGGCCCTAATTTACTGTAAACACCAAGACAAGAATGACTGTCACTATTTGGAACAGGTAGGAGAAAGAGAAATCCAAAAAAAAAAAAAAAAAAAGCTGGGAAATGAAGTAATTTTAGCCTTTACTTTAATTCTGCCAAAGAATTGAAAGCTATGGTACAGCATAGATAAAAATGAGATGAGAGGACTAGACTAGCCTCTGAAAACCTGTGAAATTAGCAGCAGGTAGGAGGTAAGGGTACTTGTAACCACTGTACACCTTTCTTCCAAAGATCATTTTAGGTCTGATCAACTTGCCACAATTAAGAAAAATATTTTGTGATCCTAACCAAGAGGCTGCTATCTGCTTTGCCCAGTGAGGTTTTTTCAGCCTTCTATAAAGTGAAAGCCAGAGGATATTAGGGAAAAAAGAAACTTGCTTTGTCCCTCCAGGGCCTTCCCTAGAAACAAGCTATGGATAGAAATTTCTCTGTTCATCAGCTGTTCACAAAGTGTGGTCTCACGATGTAAATTGCCTAAAAGAAGCTTTCACAAGTCAACAGCAGCAATACCCAGGTACTCTAGGTAGCACTGGCAAGCCCAGAGACATAGTTTGTGCGCAGGAATATTTAACACTGTTAGGGAGTTGCTAGTCTTCCTTCCTGGCCTCTGCCTGCCCAGTACTACAAGGTAAGTTGGAAGGATGTTTTTGTCTAAGGCTGTCAAATAAAATACAAGATAATCACTTCTATTTGAATTTCAGGTAAACAATGACTGTTTTTCATGTAAAATTGTTCCCCGGATTACATGGATTACATAGATTATATTTACACTAAAAATGTCATCTAAAATTCTAATGTAAGTGAACATACCATCTTGCCTTTTGTCTTCTGTATGCTAAACTTCGTAACCTTGCTTTTGGTATAATAAATCTCAAAATGACTCTTCCTGACCTATAAGATATCTGACCTGAGGTTATGGTTCTGGGATAATAAATTTAAGTGTCTAAGCTGCCTCCTCCTCCTCTTGGAAAAAAATTTAAAAATCATCGTAGTATTAAGCTGCAGTTTGCTTAATTAAATAGGGAGGATTTAAAAAGTAAGACTAATACTAGCAAGTTAGCAATCTTTTTATTCTGTGAGGTATTTTGAAGTGTTTTCTGTTCTTTCACAGATCTTCTAGTAGAGTTGATGCTTCAGTAGGCAGGTTGCTAGTTCAGCGGAGGCTAGGATACAAAATCCACCAATGATGTCAATAGTGTGTGAATTCATGAGCCCTTCTAGTGACCTCAGTGGTGCTGTCTGAGTGAGGTCCCAGAATTTGGGGCTCCACTTCATACTGCCCTCGAGTCTTCACTGCCACAGAACTCCTGAAGGTGATTCTTAGACACATTCAAGTTTGAGAACTAGAGGATTCTCTTTTTACCCCAAACATTGGACTGGTCTTTCTGATACCTTATTGAACAGTTCTTGAATTCTTTTTTTTTTTTTTTTTAATTTTATTTATTTATTTATTTGTTTGCTTGTTGTGTTTGTTTGTTTCTTTGTTTATTCATTTTGTGGCTGGCTCAGCCTGCCCTGGTGGTGGCACTGGCGCAGCATGTGGTGCCGGGGATCGAACTGCAGTCCCCGCAGTTGCCTGAGCCCTCCTAAGCAGGCGCTTTAGACCACTGAACCATCTCGCCGGCCCCCTTGAATTCTTTTTAACACCTAACAGTTAGTTTTAAAAATCTTAAAGGAATGCGACATTATATTTCTGTGTATTCGTATAAAAATCCATATGACCATTTTTCACATTGTTTTATGATGAGCTTATGTATAAAAATAAGACAAACCTTTTCTGGGGAGCACCATGTTGAGGATTAAATGTAGGGCCTTAAACATGACAAATTTAAGCTTGAAAAAACTCAGTAATAACTTGACAGCCTATTATAAATAGAATTCTGGGTTCCCCTTGAATAATAACTTATAAATTAGGTAGATCACCTTCTGGTCCTCAGATCACCAGGAAATCTCTTCTGTGCTTCTTCGCGTCCCGTGTTGTAACTTACATAGGAATATTTATACACCATACCCATGTATTTATGGACTTGTATTCCTATCAGTAGCTTACTCTAAAACTGGACAGACTATATATCATTTGGGCCTCTGGCAAACTCCAGACTGCTCTTGTGAAATTCTGAATTTTAAAAGCAGGGAAGGTCCTAGTTCATGCTTCTTGGGTTCCAAGCTCTTCTTTAAGCCTGCCGGTGGTTGGTTGGTTGCTTCTAAACTTAGAGTGTTACAGTGTAGAAAGAGCCCACCAGATGGGCTGAGTGTTATAGCTGATTCTGTACCACACAGGTGGATTTTGGGAGTGTTACGTAACCTCTTTCCTCAGCATCCCATAAACTGAGTTTCCTAATCTGCAGACAGAGGTACTGGAGTCAGTGATTGTCTCTAGAGATTGGTGTCAAGATCAAATTAGATAACGTGTGTGTCGGTCTTCAGGACTAGGACACAGGTGATGTGGTCAGACTCGTTTAGTAACCTGCACATAGGACAGGCAGCTGACTATTGTGGAATGTGGCTTCCTGCAACACGCCTAACGTCGCAAACGGGTGTGTTCGTCTTCATGATTCCCTTCGTGCACAGAAAGAGAACCAACCATGCGGCAGGGCTGGTGATGTGGCTCAGTGGGAGAAGCATTTGCTTAGCATGGCAAAGGGCCTGAGGTCCATGCTCAGCACTGCAGAAACAAAAATACGTGTCATCCAGGCTGGTAGCTCATGGCTGTGTCTAAGTCAACTACAAACTTTCCCTTCTGTGCACCACAAACATAAAGTTCTTTTCATGGCTGGAAACAGTGAAATGCTCCAGACACCAAGTAGGAACCCTTATTAGGCATCAAGTGACCTAATGTGTATTCTTTTTCCTGCCAGAATTCTGTATCATCCCTCCAGGCTCTTTCCCAGGGATAATATCAATGGATTAGTAAAATGGGCTACAGTACTTTTAATTACTAAATTCTTATTCCATAGTATTCTTTTGTGGGCGTTCCACATTCTAAAAGAGGACAAAAATAGAATAAAATGCTCCTTCAAAACATGATATCTATAATAAACAACCACAGTGTCACATAGTTGTGTTTAGTTATTAAGTTAATTTTTATCCTACTCAGTTCTACATCAAGTTGAAAATAGCTACATGGCCACCTTCTTAAGAACATCCCAGAACAGAATTTTCCTCACTAACATACAAGAGAGGAATTCATTTTTCTTTTTTGCTGTTTTAATAAGTATGAATTTATTAGTGAGAGAGTGATAAAAGTGGAGAATGACATTTGTAATCTTGCCACCTTTTTGCAATTATTACAGCAACTTTAAAATTTTTTCTGTAGAGCTCCTGTCTGCATTCGTATTCAACAATGTTTTATGTAACGTATTTCCTTATGAACATTTTCAATATTTCCTGTATCAAGCATGGTGCTGGAATCAATGTCTCTGCCTGTACCTTTGCTAGCTCTTTCAGCCTGGGATGGTTTTCCCTAAGTAATTCAGGATCAGGCTGGGTTTAGGCTCAGATGTAAACTCCTCTAGGTCCTTGCTACTCACTGACCAGGGGCCCCAGCAAACTGTGAGAGCATCGCGCGTGCGTGCGTACGCGTGCGTGCACGCGCGCGCGTGTGAGTGTGTGTGTGTGTGTGTGTGTGTGTGTGTTACTGGGGGATCAAACTTGGGACCTTGTGCTTACCAGGCAGGCACATATGCCACTGAGCTCTATCCCTGGCCCCAGAGCATCCTAATCAATGCAGAATTTCAAGCTCCCTCCCAGGCATGCTCAGTGTGAATGGCCCCCTCACAGAGATGCCCAGGTGGTCTGTGAAGAAGGCATTAACATCTGAGGAGAGGAACTGGGTGAAGGTGGTGATGGGCTGGACTCACCTCCACATCCCCAGACCTTAGCACAGTGGGTTACAGTCGCTGTTCGGAGTTCAGCTTTGGGGAGTGTTTCTCATTCGTGGAACTCCATGCTTTGTAAATGAATTGAGACAGTCTCTTGTAGGCTGGAAACTGGAGGTAGTCTCTCCGGGTGTTCTCCATCCGTGTGTGTTTTATCAGGCATCCCCTTGGGTGGTTATCTTTACTATGCAAAATATGGTGCAAATTTTTGTAAACCCCCCCTCCCCTCTACACTCATCCCTGCTGCTTAAAATACTGATACCTGTTAAACACCTGTCCCTCCCCACCAGGGGAGCTGCTTTGGTTGCTTGGGGTGAAGGTGGATAGGGTTGCGTAAGTGTTAAAGGGAGGGACACAGATAGGCGAAAGTGGCAGTTTTCGACAAAATAAATGGATTCCTGGAAATGGCTTCTCACTCTGGCAGATGTTAGGCTATTTTTATCTTGAGTCATAATGTAGGTCACTTTTTAATTTAAGAAAACACCGCATTTCATAGTATAGAAGCTTAGGATGTGATTTTTTTCCTCACCTCATGTCCTGCCTTACCTGTGTGACAAATTCTGACCGGCCTTCTGCTCAAAGTGAACCACCCTGGGGATCTTTGCCCCCAGGTATCCGTTTTCTGTGCAGTCCAAAGGACAAGTACTGCTATACTGATGATTTTAAATTTATGTTAAAAGTAAGCAACAACTGAACTATTGGAGGCTTGCCCTTCACACTGGGGATTTAATGTTCTAGGAACTCGGGGACAGATGATGTGAGGGAAGCTCAGCCCTACAGCTCTGTTTTGAGGTTAGGGGAGGCTGATTAGAGCTTGGAATCGAGTCGTGCCCACAAACAAGATACTTCTGTCCAAGAGGCTATTGTCTGCCTTATGTGAAAGGAACGCAGGCCTCCTGGTACTGCTTCCTAACAGCCCGCACAATCAGCCACACAGACCGCAGGCCTACAAGGCCCGTCATTATGTGCAAACATGGCTGGCCTTTCCCCCTTCTGGAGTCCGCCGCTGTACCTGCCCATCATCGTGGACTCCCCCTGTGCTGTGTTGTGAATGGAAGACTCTTCTCTTTAGTGGAAGAGTGGGTTGGACTCTCTTTCCGTCCTGAGTTGTTTACCTGAGTATCTGTGGTGAGACTATTCGAGGTGATTTGCCAAGACCTATGTCTTTGGGTGGGGTTTGTAAGAGCCATTGTGACACCTTTAGAACATACCTGGTTGAGCAATGTGACGCAGGTGAACCTGGCCAAAGAGGTAGGACAGCCATCGTGTTCTGTGACCTGCAACACGCAGCCAGGCCCTAGTTGAGTCATATTCTCCCCCAGGGTTTACAGCCTCCCTGTGGAAAAAGATTTCACTGGGGTGAGCAATGCCATCCTCTGAAACTTAGTGCTGTTTTAGGGGTTGCTCTCAGAAAGTGAAAACTGCAAGTTTTGTGTGGTTGTTTTGTTTTACATTTGGGGATTTTTTTTAACCTTAAAGAATGGCTAATATACTTGAGTTTCACTGTTAATCTGTTGACCATTAGCCCATTAATAATTTGGTATGACTGGTTGATAGACTTTGTGCCTTGATTTTTCTATATGAAAAGTTATGCAAATGTCTGTGACTGATGATCCTGAGTAAAGACTCTAGTGATTGAAAGTTAAAACAGCGGGCCACGGACATAGCTCAGCATCCTAAGTGCCTGTCTGGCAAGTACAAGGTCTTGAATTCGATCCCCAGTACCACCAAAAAAAAAAAAAAAAAAAAAAATTTAAACACAGGTTCAATGCATTGCTGATAAGGAGAACTAGAAAAATGAAAGCCAAAGAGAAAGAAGAGTTGGGATCAAAAAGGATGTCCCCCTGGGTCTGGTGGCACACTTCCATAATTGCACCACTCAGGACACTGGGGCAAGAGGATTGCTGCAAGTTCAGCCAGCCTGGGCTACATAGTGAGTTCAAAGCCAGCTTGAACTACATAGTGAGATTGTGGAGACAGACAGAGAGAGACAGACAGGGAGCTGTTAATTAACTCCCTAATTTAAAATTTGTCTATTTAAATGGTCTTTACTAAAAGCTTTAGGCACAATGTCACGGTTTTAAATTTGCCACAAAGAGCCAGCCACATAGTTCAGTGGATTAAAGCACCTGCAAGCAGGCACAGGGGTCAGGTGTTGGATCCCCTGTCCTGCTGTGCTGGCCCCGCCCCTAGGGTGTATTGAGACTGCAATTGAGACTGGGCTGGGCATGGTGGCACACCTGTAATCCCAGTACTTGGGAATCTGTAAACAGGCAGATCCCTACAATTACAATCTAGTAGTGAGACCCTGAACATCCTGTAGACTCTTCCCTTAAAAATACAAATTAATTAATTAATAGTAGTGAGACTCTGAACATCCTGTAGACCCTTCCCTAAAAAATACAAATTAATTGATTAATTTGCCACAGGGCAATTAGAAATGATGTCCGGAGACCTGGCTCTTGTTTCAGCTGTACCTAAAGCACAACCCAAGACAACTCAGCTCACCTTTGTAGCCCCCACCCCACCCCACCCCCACCACAGTAAAATCAGGGTATCACACCTTTCTCTAGCTTCTCCCTGCAAAATCTCAGCACTCTGAGGTCCTCATTCGCCTTTCTTATAATCAGAAAATGCCATGAGAACTGTATTTTTCCCTTGGCAAATCAATTTAATTGCTTTTTAAGCATTAAATACATATTTTGAATAATTCACTGGTATACTGAATTATTTAAATTGGAATAGTAAGAGATAGTGGCAAACTTAAAAACATGTGCTTGGTAAAGTTTCTCAAAACCTGAAAGCAGAGTGACTCCTGGCAGAGCGGACACTGTGTTCTCTGAAAGCATCCACTAGAAATCACCCTGAGCTCATATTTCCCTGTCCATACTTCAGAATGCATGGCCTTTTTCGCTCCTCTGGGACTCAGCTGGACACAACCTGAGAATGAAGGCCCATCTGTCAGCTCTACACTGCGACCCACCCCTTTAATCCCAGCTACACAGGAGTCTGAGGCAGGAGGATCACAAATTAAAGACTACACTGGGCAATTGAGTGAAACCCTGGCTCTAAATTTAAAAAGTGTTTTTCTAGCATGCTCGAAGCTCTGGAATAAAAAGAAAATGAGGCCTTCTGTTCTATGCTACTAGAGATATAAGCAGAAAAGGAGAATGCAGAGCTACTGTTCAGGTCCACCCGTGAGAATTATCACTCTACTTTAAAATCCAGGTACATCATACCATAGTAATATTTGTGCACCTATGTTCCTAGCAGCACAATTTGTGATAGCCAAATCTTGGAAACAACCAAAATGCCCATCATCTGAAGAATGGTTGAAAAAGATGTGATATTTTCACAAAATGGAATATTACTCAGCTATTCGGAATGATAGACCAGAAGACTTCATATATAAATGGATGTATCTTGAACATATACTCATTAGTGAAATAAACCAGACCTACATATGCCAATATTGTATAGTCTCCCTAATATAAGG